>CABFOW010000433.1:208869-274368 GCA_902141385.1 Timema californicum | reverse complement strand
AAATTTTTGCCGGGACCGAGGATTGAACCCCGACCGCCAGCATAGAAGTCTGACACCTTACCTCTAGACCACCAGGTCACCCAGGTTTGATGTAAAAACTGCAAAAACACTTACCCTAACTCACTTACATACCAAACTCAAACAATCACTGCAGAGCTTACCCTGGCAGCACTCCACGACACGCCACCAGGTGCTGATATTATATATGACCGTCTAATCTCAATCAGAATCCATCACTTTGAAATAACTTCTCAATTCTCTCTCCACACCTTAATTATAGTTCTCATTGTAGGATGAAAGGAGAAGGAGGGGTAAGCGATCAGAAAGAGGTCAGTGGGAAGATGTAGCAGGATAGGAGGAGGAGGGGAGGAGGACTCGTACACAGGGGTGGACTGGGCCACCCGGACACCGGGAGATATTTCGGTGAGCCGGTTTGATTCGAACTGCCGCAACTACTTTAAACTAAAACAATTCAATTATAAATGTTTATTTAATATTTTTTTAAATTATCACTGAGTCTTACTACCTATTCAGCTTATACAAATATATAATAATTATTCTAATGAGGTTGGAATGAGAAAGGAAGCATTTTAAGGAAATCTACCCGCATTTGCGTCAAAGAAGAGTGGTAAACCATTTAAGAAAAAACACCTTCAGTAGACACGACCGGGATTTAAACCCCGATATCTCAATCATCAGGAGGTCAGTCTAACACGAGAGTGACTCCTTAGAACATTCGACCCCTGAAGCAAGTTTGTTTTTATTAAAATCTTAATCCAAATTTCTGTTAAGTCTTGATAGTTTCCAGAACATGTCATTTGTTAAGATATTCGATAGCATTAATGTAACTCCTCCACGTTTACTGTTTCTCGGTGGTGTTTATCTACAATTTCTTAGGCCAAAGTAAAATCGTTTATTTGGTGGATACTGACCGTTACTAACTTTGATATCTACACAAGTATCGGGTGGAGGGTTATTTAACAAACTCAATTCATCCTAAATAAAAACACCCAGCTATTATCTAACAATGTAGAAGATATTTTGCTTACGTTGGTTATAAAGTAGAAGCCGATGTTTAAATTTGAATGAATAGAGACGTAATCGTCGATACTATATCACTAATAGCCTCAGGATTAAATGTACTAATAATCTAATAACAATATAATTACTTTTCACCTCACCTGTTGAGCCGACACTGAAACACACCTTCAGTGGCATTTATGAATGAATCGGGCCGCTATGAACCTGCCCCAGTCCACCCCTGCTCGTATAACAACCGAACCTGCAGACAGAAATCAATCGGACGTTCCCTACTCACCTGCTTGTAACAGGGCCATGGTGGTCATGTTAAATGAATAACACGGTCTAAGCCAACAAACAAGGAATGTTACATGACGACTGATACTCGCACGCTAAGGATTCTGGGTGCGCCGTGGGACGTCTTGTAAGACAAAGAGGGAAGCTCGATCCACACCACACCTTAAAGAAGTGGTTTCCACCATTTTGCAAGGTTTGGCCTAAATTTTTGTCTCTGATACCATTGTGACACTTTGAAAAAAACCTTTGAAAAAATTCGAATTATGTTTTATTTTATTTATTTCGCAGCGTTTTACTGACTGTCCGAGCGATCCACATTTAATTACCTTAGTGGGGTAGGTAAAATTTAGAGAGAGAGTGTGTGTACCTTTATTTGCGTGCAGAAATAGTACCACTCCTAGCAAACCAAGCTGTAAATCTAATCCGGATCACCCCATCCCCGACAAACCAAACCAAGCGGACGTGAGTTTAAATCCACTTAACCCCCGATCCTTGTTTGAATGATCATAAATTATTTCTTGTATGATTATTATAGGAATGTGACCACGATTTATAAAATAAGAGTCAACGATCCCAGAGGTTATATTGGAAGTTATGCTATCAGCTCCACTCATCCAAACACGAAATTACTACAGTAAACTAAGTCATCAGGCAACTCTCAGAGATGAAGAACCTGAAGAAACCTAAGCAGTAACCAAGCCATTTTTAAAAATCATTTTAACAGATTACAATGTAATTTGAATTTTTCACCTTATTATGATAATTATTTTAACCACCTCTGTGGTATAGTGGTCAGAATTCTGAGTTTATAGATCCAGAGGTCCCGGGTTCAATCCCCGGCGCTACCAGAGTTTTTGTGAAGCAGTGGGTCTGTAACAAGGTCAAACTCAGCCTCCTTAGGATGAATGAGAAGTTACTTGAATAAATAAGAGCAATTCCGGTCTAGGAAACAGATTAATGGTTGGAGGGTTCGATGTGTTGACCACATGACACCATATATCCACAAAAGTTAGCATTAACATCGTTAATGGCGGCCACTGAGTGATGATAACATTCAAAGGTACAGTTCAAGCTAACACTTACTACCCCTAGCAAGTCTACAAGGAACGCCACTGTATCACCTTCTCCACGGCCATTTAACTGGTTACTTTCTGGAGCGCTGAAATGCATTGAAGATGTTCAGAATACGTGCATTGTTAAACACGTGGGTTTTATTTTTCTGGAATGTAGGGGTGGAGCTTAGCATCGCGTCTTACTATCCGTTTTGGTTAAACCCATATGTACTAATTACTCTAATGTATTAGGGATTAGGAAAGTTTAATTTAGAAGACGTGAATTATCATTTTAGTGGAGGGATAGTGGAAAGCCATTTAGAAAATACCACCCTCAGTAGACCTGACCACGATTCGAGCCACGATCTCCCCGTTATAGGAATTACAGTCTGTTGTGGGAGTGACGCCTTAGATCATTCGACCACTGGAGTGAGTAAACCCCTCACAGTTGAAGTACTTAAATTCATTTTCTTTAGGTAAAGATGGAATTGGTTGTTTTTCAACGACGCTAAAATGTTGCAGTTCTGAGATAAAATGTAATGACTGTAAACATATATTCTAGTTTTCATCAAACAAAGAGAGTATTTAAAAAAAATATATAGAGCTACAAAAGAAAACTTGCAAGATAATCTAGGATTGATTTAGTAGTTTTTGAAGTAATACAGCTATTATTCTCATAAGAAATACCACACGGTAAGGATATTTCCCTCCAAGTGGACGAAGCCCTTAATTGAATGAGCATAAACGGTTAAAATACCATAAAAACCCTGATTTTTATAGGAAGCCCACCTACGATATTTTTATGTGATTTATTAATTATAAAGTTAATCTAAAAAGTTATCAAAAGCTACCAGTAATACTTTTTAATTGCTTGCTGTATAATTTATTTTTTCATTATTAAATTAACGTACTAATAATGTAAAAATAATTGCAAATCCCCCTCCCCCCTCTCTTTGTGGCAACATGAGTTAAGAGTTTAAAAATAACGGGCTTTCTATTTAAAAAAATTAGACTGTATACAATTTTAATGGACACCTTATTAGCGAAACTGTCCATTTCACAAATTGAGCAAATCTCTTTCCATTCCATTATTCTCTTGACCATTTCATGAACTGGACAAAAATTTCATTAACTCCTGCCCATTTCATGAACTGGACAAAAACGTCATTAACTCCTGCCCATTTTATGAACTGGAAATCATTTAACTATCTACTAAAACATGATCTTAAAACTCGTTATAAGATATATGTTATTGGATATAAATTTACCCAACTTCTCCAAACCTAACCTTCCATTCTAAAATGACTAAAAGCATGGACCAAACCGTTTCTTCGCCTGTCAATTTCAAGGACCGGACAAAATCTCATCTGGTCCATGAATTGGGTCGCACAAACGTTACCCAATTCATGAACTGGGCAATTTCCTTCCTGATCCGTGAAATGGACAATCGAAGAAGCCAGTTTGGGGGAAGGAGGGCCGATATTTGACCAATTTATGAGATGAATAATTTCACTTTTGGGTTGTAATATATTACAAAACTACCGGTGAGTGTATTTGTTTGGGAGTGAGTGTACAGTAGACCGCTGTTGACGGTATTGTAGTTTCTGATCACGTGTCGGTTCCACACACACACAGATAAATGAACTAAGACAGAGAGACAAAGCATGCTCCCTTGGAAACACCCTTCAAGACGTGAGGAAAGAGGAGAGGTCAATAGCACGCGCGAAGCCACCGGGTGTGTTTTCAGGGGAAAGTAACCTTAAGTGTTGGAAAGATCAAGGAAGAAAATATAAATTGAACTTACGAGTCGAAAATATTCATGAAGATAAGATAAATAAATCATAAGATTTAGGAAGTTCATTAAAGATAAAACAAATGAAACATAAGATTCGGAAATTTCAATGAAGATAAAATGTAAACGAAGGAAAGATCCAAGGATATAAATGAAACGTAATAATCAGATAGCTTTTTATTAAGATAAGATGAATTAAACAAAGTTGAAAATATTGATTCAGATAGGATAAATAAAACTGAAGATTCGGATATATCCATAAAAACTAGTCAAATGAAGCGTCGGAGTCGGAAAGACGCATGAAAATGAATCAAATGAAGATCAATGAAGATAAGATAGATGAAACGTTAGAGTCGGAAATATCAATGAAGATGAGACGTGTGTGCATAAGAAATACTAGTAGTCTTGTATTATCAATTTGAACAATGATTTCCATGTCTCTCAAGCAAAATAAAAACCAAATATATATATATTTTAAAAAGGGTAGAGAAATAGTATTTTATAAATGTTATAAATATTTATTTTTTGTTAAAAATATGCCAGTGTGTTTCTAACTAGACACTTTTAATATAAACCTATTAAAGTGCATAAGTATTTGTCTTGTTGCTAACACCAACTATTTGAAAAACAAGGATAAAAACAATGACCCAGTGATAATCTGTCGTATTTTTCATGGTAGCTACTTCGGTGATTATTTTTGATAGCTGACATCATTATTTCAAGTACAATTTTCTCTACCGGATCAAGTTTATCGACATCATCCATGTGAATATGGGGCATTACATATTTATCGATTGTAATAGACAAACCGATACCAAAAAGGTATCTATTTCGACCCCAGAAAGGAGAAAAAACATATACGCCACTGCGGCATTTGTTCAGAAATGTAATCCAACATACAAAATGGAGGATACGGGGATAGTGTGGGGTTGGGGGAACACGATAAAAACACAAGACGGACAACAAGAAAACTCGGTAAGGAACACAGACAAATAGATAAGCAGATACGAGAGAAAATGAATGAAACATGCGAGAAAGCAAGGATAAAGTAAAGAAACATACATCCTCCCCCAATCCTCCTGCAAACCCAATGTTCTCCGAACACCAAAGAGTTCTCCAAGAAGTTTTGTTCTACTCTCTTCTTGTTGTTGTTGCTGTTTTTTTACGACGGATATAAAAAGTGGAACATTTCGTGGCGTCATTGTGGGTGGTGGGGTATATGGTTGTTGGTCGAAAGGAGCCTGGATGGCTAGGTGGTGAGGGAGGGGAGGGGGGAATGTATAAAACATGGCCTGGTGTTCTCCGCGAATTGTGCGCCTTTATTCTCATTTTGTTTCAACTCTGGCCCCTCTAGAGAAAGAGCGGGTGGTAAGAGGAAGGGGGGAGGAGAGAAGAGAAGGTCTTGTGGATATGGTTGCCGGTGTGTGTTGTTTGCCAGCTGTAAAGCACGTATGTGGACCACTCAAGTGTTAAGAGAGTAAAAAGGGAGGAGGGGAAAAGGAGGGGTACACACACTTTCAAAATAAAACCCGAGCTTAGGTCATCTTCACTTCTTGGCATTTTTTTTCTGAGGCGTTTTTCTTGTATGCAAGTATTTAATTTATGTATATTTGTACTCTATTAATTTGATCAAGTACCTATTCATCTTCGTTTACTATAGAGTGCAGCAGTATTACCTTGATATGTTACACTATGATCCTATTTAATAAGCTACGCCATAGTGTAATCCAATAAGGTAGGACTGCTTTCAACCTGTCTAAGTGGTCTAATGATCTGAGACATCACTGTTGTAATAGACTAGATTACCAATGATAGGATGATCGGTGTTCAAATCCCGGTCGGACGTAACGAGGGTGGTTTTACCTAAATGGTTTTTCACTCTCCCTTCACGCGAATCCGAGTACGTTTCCTCTAAATACAACCTTACTTGTCAAATGTATCAACAACTAAGCTGATAGGTTTTGATAAATACGGATCATAAAATGAGTGTCAGCTTAGTATAAATGGAAAACTGTTAGAACAAGTGATGGACTCTGTGTATCTAGGCAGAATGTTCTGCAAAATTGGAAGGATAGATGGGGGAATGCATCTCGGAGAGTATTTGGATGTATGTGGACTGTTACACAGAATGAGGTAATATCAAATTAGGCAAAGATGACAGTGTGTGAAAGTGTGTTAACGCCAACATTGTTTTATGGATGTGAAACGCGGACTTGTCAGGAGAAACACAAGAGAAAGGTGAATGCGGTTGGAATGAGATATCTTAGAAATGTTTTGGGAGAAACTAGTATGGACAGAGTCAGTAATGAATGGGTGGTGAAAGAATGCGGTTTGAAAGGGAATCCAACAGGTCAAAGTGAAAGATGCTTGTTACGTTGGTTTGGGCATAGTGAGAGTATGAGTGTGGATCGAGTGACGAAGAAAATATATGAAGGTAGAGTGTGGATCAAAAGGAAGGGGTAGTTCATGTAAGACATGGTTAAATGTTGCAGACAAACGTTTGAAAAAGAGAAACATTAAGAGTTTTAAGAATAAAAGCGCATGCATGCATGCATGACTCTGTATAGATGATGTAGAAGCGAAGGGAGTATGTAAGGATAGGGAAGTGTGGAGGAAGTTAGTGGGGAGTTTTTTTGAGATATATGCACAGTTTCTCATCCACCTCACGAGGGAACGACGTGATATATGTATAAATGTGTGTAGTATTGCTACCTACTTAATTGACTACATGGTCTAAGACGTCACTCTCACAACTGCCAATAAGGGGGAGATTGAGGTATGAATTCACGTTGGGTGTACTGAGGGCGCCTTTTCTTAAATGGTGTTCCAATCTCCCTTCACAACAATTTGGGTACACAGCCTCTAAATTTTACCTTTCTCGTCCTTAACTCATCAGCGTAATTAGTGTGTGTGTGTATGACCTGAACGCGGTGCTAAAAAAAATGCCGATTGTTTTGTTCAGATGGTGAAGTTGTAGTAATCGTAGCATTCATATCGTACGGTTGGAAACGCTGCATTAAACATAAAATTGTTATTTCTTTCCTCGTGAAATGGAGATACGAGACTGTCCATTTGATCGTCAATATTCCAGGGATATGAAAGAAGACGTCCATCAAACAGCTCTCATATTTGTCGACCAGTAGCCTAGCCATAGTCTACCGCTGATGTGACATTACCAAGCGAAATCGATACTCTTGTTTATATCGTCCTCGATAAAATGGCTAACTTGTATACATGCCCACCGCCATAAAAAAAATACATGACGGCTTCACTAGGCACTCTCTGTATTGGGTTTTACTGGACGTTCGTTCGTGGGAGGGGGGCCGGGGGGGATGGAGGAGGGGAGGGGGAGTAGGGTGTTTTTCAGCCCTATGAACGTGAGGGATGTGGTAAAGAGCTCTGTTTAAGGTTGAGGTGGAAAGAAACATAAGCTAAGGTATGACTATTTGTAGCTTTTACAACAAAAACACTTTTTCGGTCTAAATAAATCTAATATTGCTACATTAGATACTTCATAGTTTAATTTGTTACACTTTGTAATCTAATAGGTTTTTTAATACTTGTCAAAAGCATAGCGGAATCTGATGAGAAACTTTTTAAATAAAAATAATAATTTCTAGTCAATTACGTGATACTAATAACTTGAGCTGTTGATAAAGATGAAAATTAAGTTAAATTCATCTACTGAGGCAATGTTATAATTGTATTGATAAAAATACTATTAGAACTCTATAAAAATTTGAACTTTAATTCCAAATTCCTTTCGGTCCCCCATAAAAAGTTTGGTATTTGCGGTTCCCGAGTAGACCTATACAAGAATTGAAGTTGTCTAGGGTTAGAGTTAATTGCCGTATTTTTCCAATTTTTATAGCAAAACTGTTTTTTACCTAGATACATAAAATTTTGTTCCAGTAGAAACAGAGCTTGATTTGATCCAATTGGTGATACAAACCGTTATTGAAATTCTGTCATTGGTATAGCGGAATTATATGAGGAAACTTTTAAATGAAGAGAAAAAGTTGTCAATAAAGTCCATGACACCCTCGACAAATATTCAAGAACTGTTGATATCAACATGTGAAGAACATTAAATTACTGTATATATTTTGTTTTTATTGGTGAATCATTTGATTTGTTTTTATATAAAAACTGCAAAAATACTGCCTTTAACTCGTACTCACCCGCCTTGGTGGCGTAGTTAGCTGACGTGCTAATTTCATGCTGAGGTAGACTGCCGAGGATGAGGATATTGAGTTTCTAAACTTAGTCGTGTGAGCTGGGGTGGTTTTTCCTAGATGGTTTTTCATTCTCCCTCCACGCAAATGCGAGTTTACTTCCTCTAAATTCAACATTCATCATTCTTAACCCATTAGTGTAATTAGTACTTAAGCGTGTAGACCGAAAGGGTAGCATAACGTGGTGCTAAATAAATAAATAACTAGCTCGTACTTCTTATACTCCCACCTCATTGTGATAGAGGAAAGCAAATTTTTACTGACGATAGTTTTTTCCGCGTGCAGGGACTCAAACAAGGGACCATTAGTTTACTGGGTAGACACGCTACCGACTAAGCTCTGATGCCGTACCCTGCCCAAGTTAGACCAGGAGGTACTTTCGGAGTGGCGTACAAGTAAAACTAATCAATTTTTAAAAGATCGGAGAGAAAAAAACAACCTCTGTACAACTTATTTTACAAATTCTTCTCTAAACAAACGAATGAACAAAAAATAAAGTCATGCCAGGCGATGTTGCGTCTGGACTTTGAAGTTGAAGTTGAGTCATCTTGTTAACTTGTTTGAGGAGTAGTGACAGGGCAGAATTAAACTTTCCACCCTTTCGCACCCACCTCCCCCTTCAATCATTTGTTAGCGAGAACCCTGGAACATCTTCATTAGTGGCTTATTATCCTGTTGATTGGTAGCACAATGGGTGCCATCACCCTGTCCCTCGCATGACTGCGCATGCGCGTACACACCCAGGCATCCATTCAAAAACATTCCAGCACAGTACACTGCGTGGCGTACAAATGTTTTATATTAGAGTAATTTGGTAATTTTTTTACTTAGAACCTTAAGAAAGGAAAACAAAAATTTACTTTCGACCTTAGTTTCAAACTTAAAAGATATGGCCTGCTTGGTGAATTCGTAGCTATTTTGCAAAACGGGTGGTATTTTAACTCTAGGCCTCTTAAGTACTATCACACTTAGACGCCAATTTACGAAATAGGAAACAAAAGGAAGAAAACGAGCAATTAACCCTGAGAAGCCTCTTGATAACAGCCCCCTCTTCCGCTGACGAGTATACACATTCACACTATTATTTGCGCCAGACAGCATTGACTTTCATTTAAAATGATTATTTTCTTGTGCCCTATGCTAGATAGACACATGCTTCCACGGAATTTTTTGATCTACATTCTGCCAGAAAGATTCCTATAGGCCATCTTTATGAATAAACCAAATAGCCTGAGTTGTAAACAGCTTATTTAGATAAATTTATTGGGCCTATAAAAACCTACTTCAAGAGACAAAAAGTAATTTAGTGACAATGTACGACTATTTTTAAATTGATTTAATAATATATGTTCCTTTACCTCTGACAAGACGTGTATTAACCACAACTTGTGAATGTGGGGAATGCCAGGCCTCCACCGTGGTTCGGATTCCACGTTAAGCTATAGGTCCCCCATTTCATCTCACAATCACCCTACCATTACACATTAGCGCAATTGCGTATAACCCGAACGGGTAGTAAGACGCGGTGCTAGTTATAATAATAATAATTTATGGTTTTTGTTTTAAAACTTGCCAAATAAAACGTAAATAACTAACACCTATATGGGAATTATTATCATAATTTGCCGCTTCGTCCCAGGTAGGCAACATTATTACATTACTAACAGGTGAATATTTTCCACCACACAGATTGTACTGTAATCAAAACTCGAGTTTATTTGAAAGTCATAAACTAACGGTCAAGTCCTTGAAATACCTCGTAGCTCAATACCAGTTTCTAATGAAGCACATTTATGAACACATCGGTAACAAATATATTAATTATAATAACACGTGAGTATATTTTATCTTTTTTTTCCCCCAACGTTGTATCTTGTTTACTTATCCCCTACCAATATTTCGACAAGGGAAACAAATCCTTTTTCTATCGAAGCGACTCGAAGGAGCTGCGGAGTCTAATTCCACGCGATTATGTGGGCTTTGTTAAGGAGAAGTAGCTTGTCATGTCTTCCTTCATCTTGTTAGCCGGAGCAATCGACACGTTGGGCGTTTGAATGCATCATCACGGAGGATATTATCGTGGATAGAATAACATTTATTTTTAAAAGTTAAAGTATGTACAGTACATTTCAAGATACTAAAATCCCAACAATATATCTCCACATTAAAAAAAATTGTTATCATTGCATTTGTGAGGTAGATAAAAATATCTAAAATTAGATTAGTCATTATGTTATATCTCGTAAATTAAGAAAATATAGTAAATTATTCTAACTTAACCATCCCAGTTCATCAAACAATAAAAATGACAAAAATACCTGCTATCCTGTATAATGTACAGTGCATATTGTCATTCCAAATTTAAATGGTACAGGATAAAAAGGGGAGGTCCAATTTAATCTCAAATTGAATTAGTTCTACCATCTTTTAGACAATCATAAGACCTTTCTAATACAATTTAGATTGGGGTTAGAAGAGCTATCGGTCTTATTTAAATTATTTTAAAGGGTCAGTATTTGCTAGGGTCCTTATAAGTTTTGATATTTAAAGGTTGTCGTCCTGGAAAATGTGTGTATTGAGACTCTCCCCCTTTTTTCCTTGTACCCTCAAATTTTAAGAGAGCCGAGGTGGTAAATTAAACAAATCCATTACATAAGCCAGTAAAGGCTTATTAAAGTCAATGAGATCTCACGAAGATCCTCGTTAATACGCTAGTCGAAATCACTTTTATCAAAAAAATATTGTCTTCTTAATAAAACTAAGTAGTGCATCTCATACCACCTTAAATCCTTCACGTAGGCCTACCTCTTGAGGTACACGTAGCGCAGTTTGAGATCCATTCAGGGCCGGCTCATCCATCAGTGGAACGTGTAGGTTGCTGGTCGTCTAGGACACAAAGGTCCTAGAGGCGCATTCCAAGTGTAAGATCTTTAATGTTTAAAAAAAATAGCTATTTAAATTAAATAAGCTAATAATTATTTATGAATAAGGAAATAAAATTTAAATATTACTCCAGTACTTATCAAAAGTATATTATTTTAAAAGAGTGATTAACAACGTAGGTAGGTAATACTTTTTATGGTTTTATGACACTCGGTATATCTTTATCAGTGAATCACTTTGATATTAAATTAGAAAATTATAAGGATATTAAGAGAAAATAAAGGGAAGAAGGAATAATATTTTGACTGAGAGGGGGTGGGGAAAAGCAGGGGAGTACCAACTTATTTTTTATTTATTAATTTATTCTTATTTTTAGTCCAATATTATGGCACCCTATTATTATTATTATTATTATTATTATTATTATTATTATTATGCATGATGCAGGAGGTGCGGTGTATTTATATTACACTGAATAAAACTGGGGCGCAAATTTTAAGGTTGGGAAGTATGGAAAGCGGGTTAGTGAAAGTTTTCGCGCAGTCTTTATATAAACATATTTCGTTAGAGAAAAATAAATAAAATATTGCTTCAGTTGAAACAGAGTTTAATTTTCTTCACGTGGTGACCACAGTTGTTTAATATCTGTCAAGGGTGTCCTAGAATTTAATTACAGCTTTTAATTTAAATTTAAAGGGATTCTCATCTAATGTCACTGTGCCCATGACTACTCTTCTGGAACTGTTGATATCACAACGTAAATAAAATTAAATCTGTTTCTAGTGGAGCATATTTATTTATTTTGTCAAAAAAAAAAAAAAAATTTTTTTTGCTATAGAAAGTGAAAAAACACTGTCCTTAGTTATAGTTCCTTACATTTACAACTTACATCCATGTAGGACGCATGAAATCTTTGCACTGGTCCTGGATGCATTTCTCTGTCTATATCATCACACTAAACATTCCTTTACTTTACTTTATTAAAGTAAAATAGATGTGTCAAAGTCAATTACAAAAGAGTTCTACCCTAACCGAATATTATGTTCAAACTAAAAGAAACATAATAACGTAATAGAGCTTCTCTTGTATTTTTAGTTCAGTAACAACTGGATAAAGACATTAGACAACTCACCTTTTAGCCTCTCTAAAAATACACCACCATTTGTTTTTAAGTATAGCCTACAATGTTCAAGAAACTTTCAAACCTTTCTCGGGTGACTTCGTGATAAGTGGCAGTTTCGATAATGTTAACAATCGCCTCTAACCCTCATTCACATATCCCGTTACCTCCTCAACAACTGGTGCAAATTGATCGATTATAATATTCCGGGATTATTATTATTATTATTATTATTATTATTATTATTAGCACCGCGTCTTACTACCCGTTTGGGTTATACGCACTTACGCTAATGTGTAATGGTAGGGTGATTGTGAGATGAAATGGAGGACCTACAGTTTAACGTGGAATCTGAACCACGGTGGAGGCCTGGCATTCCCCACACTCACAAGATGTCTTGTCAGAGGTGAAGGAAGGGTTTGTTAATCAGATAAATCTGTGCCGGGACCGAGGATTGAACCCCGGCCGCCAGCACAGAGGTCTGACACCTTACCCCTAGACCGCCAGGTCACCCGGGTTTATATCAAATCAAAGTGAATACTCATTGAATAGTTTTACAGTTGTAAGCCTAGTCTATATATTTAAAGCGCGAAACTATGCTGACCGACAATGTTTCTTTGAGTTCTAACAAAACGATTTTCATGTATAGAAAAATTAAATGTATAGATAGGCCTACAATATGACTTTTTGACTTTCATTTAAACTGGTAATTTTAGTTTTTTTTATTTATAATATATCTTTATTTTTTTAGGTATTTATCGTACACTTTCTGAACTGATTAATTTTATCAGCACTTGAATTATAAAATAATTAAATCTAGAAATGACATAACATCTAGCGCCAAGACCGTTAATTCATCACTATGAAGGGGAAAATCAATATTTCAGCAATGATATATTTTTAAGCCATGCCGGGAATCGAGCCTGGGACCCTTAATACAGTAGGCAGACACGCTACCGACTGAACTAAGGTGTCGGACTATATATATATTTTACATATATATATTACACATATAATATATATAGATAATATCAAACCTATATATAATATATAAATTAGTAAATATATCATATATAGGCCTATATTAAACTGTAATATATGTACTAGACCTACTATATATATATATATATAATGGATATTAAATATATAAGTAGTAGGCTTATTTATATTAAATATACACGACTGTAGTATATATATATATATTAAATACATTGAAAATATACTGTATATACTGTATATATAGTATATGTTAAATTTATATAGTATCTATATGTAGTATATATAATAAAGATATATTAGCCAATCAGTACATGTTTTAGACTTTTTCAATAAAGTGCTAAGCAAAAATAGGTTCTTTAATTTGATCACGACATGTTTTTAATTAAAAGAGTCAAATCTTTGAGTTGATATTATGAACATGTATATTTATAAGATGAAACTAAACACTTATTATGCTTAAATTATTTAATTTATTATTTATAAAATATTATATAAAATTGGTATTTTAACATAAATTATTTTGTTTTCAAGAGAACCTACATAAACCAAATAGGATTTCCAAACAAACAAATAATCCCCGAATTCTAGCTATTTACACAAAAAAAGTTTAAATTTGGACACTATTATAAGGCAAGTTCATGTTTTCTTACAAATTATATCAATAGGCAATGTGATTAGTTCTCCAAGCATCATGCATCACTAATACACGAGCTAAACATCACTCTCGTCTGGTAGGATTTGTAGATGGGGAGTTTGGGATTCGAACCAAGAAAGGGTGTGGGGAGGGTCTATATTCCCAAATGGTTTCCCACTCAAGCGGTATCTTCAAGAAAATACGGAAACACTCTTAATTCTACCTTAGTCATCCCTAACCCATTACTATAAATATACGGTTATCATGGACGAGTGAAGAAAATTTTTTGATCGTTTAAGGCGAGAGTGTAAGGAACGCGATAAAACGCCAATTATTTTATAGCAAAACTTTTTTGAACAAAATAAATAAAATATTTCTTTAGTTCAAACATAGAGTTGAATTTCCTTCACATTTCGATATCAACATTTGTTGAATATCTGCCAAGTGTGTCCTGGAATTTAATGACAACTCTTTCTCTTAATTTAAAAAGTTTCTCATATAATATAATATAATATAATATCTCATATAACGTAATGTTGTTGACGGATATTAAATAACGGTTGATATCACCATGTGTATACATTAAATTCTTATATTTTTAATGGAGAAATATTTGATTTGTTTTGGCAAAAAAAAAATGTTTTGCTACTAAAACTATAAAAACACCTACCTCAACGAGTGTTACTCGAACTCTCACCTTAATAGGTCGCAATTAAATTTTGTTCTTATTTAATAGCTCCTCGGGGCTTCTGGATAATCTTAAGTAAATATACCACGAGCAAGTAGTGTGGTAAAAACTACCACTAATTCTCATGGAATAAAGGTGGTTTTAACATTTGATTATCTTTGAATTTATTCATTGATGGAGAAACGGGCGGGTAAGACCTTGTAATGTATTAAGAAGTTTTTGTTGTTTATCGAGCACGCGAAAATTCGTTGACCATCTCAGGTTTACATAGTCGCGTAGATTGGTGCAAAACTGGGTTAAATCTTGCCATCACGTCTATAGGTTATTTCATAGAGAGTTCATTAGTCTAAGTATAACAGTTTGTTTTTATTAATTGATCTATATTAATAAAATGAAGAGTTTGTTTATCTGTATATCATGAGCATTGAGCGATATCTACACCAGGCAGAAGGTCTAAAATTCTAAAATTTGTAGCCCCTGTGCACAAACATATGCACCTCAAAGCTGGAATTTTAAAATTTTGATTAGATTTTTTTTTTTAATTTTTACAAAAACTGGGCGGGAAGAAAACAAATGAAGTTGTAAAAAGAAAAGCGTTGACGGGGTAGCCACGCAATGCATTGTGTGTTTAAACCGGGAAATGCCAGGTACTTCTGCTAGTATTTAATATTTTCAAGGCACCAAATATTTTATTTTGTTTTATGCATATAATTTCATTATTAAAATATTGGGGCTGTGTGAAACTTCAAAATGTCAACAAAGAAGGTCAAATCTACTTCATTTCGACTTAGACATACACTATATTCTTAGCATCTTTGAAACATTTTAGAAGAGTAAGAACACAACGATATATTATGAACAGATTTGAAATCTCTCACTAAATATGGCATTTAACAGATACTCATTCAGCTTCCAGAAAGGAATGTTACCACAAAGTAGAGATTATATTACATACTATATTGTAATCATAAATAAATTTCGATAGGGCGTTTCTTTTTTACTCTAAGGCGTTTTCTTTACCTTCATATATTTAATGGATAATTTATAAACTAAACGTAATGTCAACCATGAAAGCCTTATCTCTGACTTCAGTTTTGACTTTAACTTCGACTTCGCTTCGTATTTAAAAATTGACCTTCACACATCACTGTAAAATGTGGACTATCGTTTTCACGTTTTAAAAAAAGATGTGTGTTACATATAAATAATCTCGACTGTTAAAGCAACATTTTAACGAATAAATCAAAAGTAAAAACATAATTGAATTTATGAAAACGTTTTAATAGGGAAATTGCAATATTTTAAAATAATATTGTAATGTAACTATGTTCTTAGCTTTAAATTTACAATTTGAACAAAAGTCACTTTACTTTACAGTTAAGTTAAATATATTGCTTTTTTTAGTATATGTTTTATCTGAATTAGTTTTTTTAAATAGTTTTTTCTGTAGGTTACCTGAATTATTTTATTTAAATTAAATATCAATCATACTTCTCTTTTATTATATAGACGTACAGTAGTAACAATAATATTTTTGAAATATGTAATCGGTGTAAAACAAATGACCAGGTACAAATGACTGACGGACTTAGACCATTCTTCCAGTGATGACAGTACCCCCAGGTAACACGCAAGCACACGTTAGCAAGGGCGTGATTGTTGTAGAAACGCCATGATTGCTACCTTGGTAGCGTAGTATATGATTAGCGAGGCCTAAGAAACAGTGGCGTGTGGTGTGCCTAATATCCGGGGTAGTCCCTCCCCCCCTACCAACACTCCCGAACAACTCCAAAAGCCACTTTGTTACAACTGGAACTTATGTTTTGTGCAATAACTTCCCTCGCCCGTCGTTCATATATTTTATCTTCCACAGTAAATTACACAAATTAGAACTATAAAAATTAAGGTTAAGGTTGCCGCCTACTCGAAGGTAAATAACCACACACTGTGGTATTTCTTATTAGCACTTAAAACCATCTTCATGTATCTCTAAAGTGTGTATTGTGGTCCTTTCGATAAATTACTTTGTTTGGGGAAGGCTAGAACTACAGTTCAGCTTTCATAGGAAGGAACCTTTAAAAAATACAAACATGTATTTTTTACGGCCAGCGTTGATAATATTATGTTACCATACTATTTGTGTTATTCTATAGGTATTTATAATATCTATCAAAAGTGACAGTTGCAGATAACATTACTTAACGTATGAATACGTGAATGTAGATTGGACTGTATTACTCTTACCATTTAATTTAAATATCGATCGGATGTACTAAGAGTTTATTTTTTAAACAGTTTTCCACTCTTTCTTTACACGCAAATGCTGGTACTTTTCCTTTAAATTCAACAACCCTCATCCCTACATTATTAGTGTAAAACATAGGTATGGTCCAAGTGAGGTGACTAAAACAAAACAAAAACTTTTTATTTGACTATTTTTAGTTAGACTTTATAAATAATTCACGCCCAGAACACCCGGCGGGCTTTGAACCTTACCCCGGAAAAACCAAGCCAGATTTAGACACCATAGCCCGTGTGCCCACCTATTAGGGTTAGATTAATTTATGTATTTAAGAAACACAAGCAAACTAAAAATTAATTCGAAATGGATTGTATTCCATTTAGATATACAGATCCGGATTATGAGTTTTAGCCTCACCTATAGTCCAGTTTGCATCTGAAGAACCTATATCTACTTTAATGTATTCATAAATCAGGTCACGTGATCTTCAGCTGTTACTTTTGACAAATATTTTTTAATACCTATAAAATTACAATAATAATATAAAATGTATAATTGCTGGTCAGTTAAAAAATATGTTTGTGTTTTCTGAAAAGCACTTATTATGAAATTGGACTGTGGCTACAGTCTGATTTTCATAGGAAGCCCGTTATTTGAAAATTGGAAACTCATGTAGCCACAATAGCGGAAAAAAATACAATTTTATCTTAGCCCGTTTAGTTGATAATGTAAAAATAAATGAAACCGTTATGTATAAGGAAGTATAGGAAGCTTTTTATAACTTTTTAGATGAACTTTATAATTAATAAATCAAATAAGATATATTTCTAGAGTGCTAAATGTTAGTGACTTTCAATCAATTTTGGTGGTCGAAAGCGGGCTTACTATAAAGATCAGGGTTAATATATAGGTGAGGCGTTTTCTCCAGGAGGTGTATATGTTAAGTTGACCAGTGTGTTGAACTGTTTTCTCTCTCTCTCTCTCTCTCTCACACACACACACACACACACACACACACACACAAGCTTGTTAGTTCCCGTCCAATCACTGGATTATACCAACTGACGCTTGTGCGGTTGTCTGCAAGTGTTTTGGGTGCAGTAAGAACACTCCCGGACTCGTGGAGTAGTTCCCGGGGTGAGGAGGTTTAGGAAGGGGTACGGGTGGAGGGGGTTAGGTTCCCTGCACGCGCAAGGAGCTGGGAGGCTTGAGGCAAAAACCAACCCACAACCTCGGTCCACAAACGTACGCGAAGAAATTAAACTAAGCAGAGGTATTTACAGTACGTTTAAATTTGGCGCAGTCGGACACCTTAACTCATTCTGTAGTGATTCAGTTTACTGAATTAAGGGTCCTAGGTTTGGTTCCTGGCCTAGTCGAAAAAATGTATCATTTGTGAAATTTGGATTTCTCCTTTTACTATGATTAATAGTTAATGGTGTTGTGTCCATCCTAGATTTTGTTTATTTAAAAATTTGTACTAATATAATCAGTCGGTTCAGAAAATGCACTTAAATACTTCAAATAAAATAAAAATCGACCAGATTAGAAGTTTTTAACGTGGTAGTTTAGGGGGTGCGAGTGAAATGTCAGTGCTTTATTCAATATTTACTTTTTTTTTAAAGTGGTCAAAATAAATATCTTATTGCTTCAGTAAAAACACAAAGTTTAATTTTCTTTATAAGGTGATAACAACAATTATTGTGAATAAAATAAAATTAAATTCCAGGACACCATTATTATTATTATTAGCACCGCGTCTTACTACCCGTTCGGGTTATACGCACAGGACACCATTGACAGATTTTTAAGAATGTGATGAAAACTAAACTTTCTGCTTCTATTTGAGCAAGATTTTATTTATTTTGACTAAAAATGTTTTACCATAAAACCTGCAGAAACACTGGCCTTCTAACTCGCATTCCCTTCATCCCTACCATAAAGCTGTTGTATTCAATCTTTTTTTTTAGCATCACGTCTTGTTACTTTTACAGGCTATACGTATAATATTAATCAACTAATGAGCTAGGGATGAGGAAAGATTAATTTTAGAGGAAGTGTACCCGCATATGCGTAGATGGATAATGGAAAAGCATTTTGGAAAAAACATCTTTAGTACACCCGACCAGAACTCGAAGCTCGATCTCCCTGTCATCGGCAGTCTAGTCCATCCCAAGAGTGACGCCTTAAATAATGCTGTCACTGAAGCAGGTAATCAAGTTTTAAGTTTTTTTTCATTAAAACTGTCTGCGATATTAGTAGAGTGAAAGTAAATACCTCATCAAATGATTCAGAATAAAGCAATAACAGAGATCACCCTTCGCACACTCGTGTATCAACTATGGTACTTGATGGTTGAATGTAAAATAATGTAACTAAAGTCAGGGCAACCCGGAGAGAGGATTAAAGGAGGTAGAAAGAAGTTAGACCAGATTAATGGAGGTGGAACTTAACTTGGGTATGGAGAAACAAACAGCAACAACAACAAAATCGTTCGTACTTCAAGAACTTGTATTTATCTTTTTAGAAAAAAAAAAGAAAAAAAATAATAGGTGCATAACAGAAAATTCAGAAAAGTTTCCTGGCAAATGTCTGAAATTTGGATGCCTCTAACAATATATTTGTAGTCGTTCTCGTGTGGAAATGATTGGAAAGTTAGATTCTTCTACAAACTATTTGAAAAGGTCCTACCTCAGAAATTTTTATACTCATGTAATCTATTTGTAGTTGTCTTCCAACGAAATTTTGAAAGTTTAATGATTCTATGTGGTCCTTATCTGGATGTTTTTATATATTAACTATATGCCTCCAAACCTATTTTGAATGGTCTACCCTTCTCCCCCAGCAAACCTTTGAAATAGTGATGTTCCTGGAAACTATTTAGAGTGATCCTCACTTGGATATATTGAAAATTAGATGCCTCTAGAAACTACTTGGCGTGGTCTATTCCCAACAAATATTTGAAAACTAGACGTCTCTAGATACTATTTGGAGTGGTCTATCCTCAGCAAATATTTGAAAACTAAACGTCTCTAGACACTATTTGGAGTGGCCTATCCTCAGCAAATATTTGAAAACTAAACGTC
The DNA here is from genome assembly GCA_902141385.1 of Timema californicum. NCBI lineage: Eukaryota > Metazoa > Arthropoda > Insecta > Phasmatodea > Timematidae > Timema > Timema californicum. The sequence continues at coordinate 254,320 of CABFOW010000433.1, read as the reverse complement.
TCTAGACACTATTTGGAGTGGTCTATCCTCAACAAATATTTGAAAACTAAACGTCTCTAGATACTATTTGGAGTGGCCTATCCTCAGCAAATATTTGAAAACTAAACGTCTTTAGATACTATTTGGAGTGGCCTATCCTCAGCAAATATTTGAAAACTAGACGTCTCTAGATACTATTTGGAGTGGTCTATCCCCAACAAATATTTGAAAACTAGACGTCTCTAGATACTATTTGGAGTGGTCTATCCTAAGCAAATATTTGAATATTGGATGCCTCTAGAAGGAAGCTATTTGTAATTTGATGTAAAGCTATCTATCAGCTTCATATTCTAGAATATCAGAAAGTAGTAAAATATATCGAGATGATGAAAAATTTATCTCATAGAAGCGGGGGGAACTCTTTCCAATGTAGGTGGAATTTTTCACTGGCCCCCTCCACCCACTCACCCCCGGTTTAACCCCAACTATACCAGATATGCTGATACTTAAGTATTATAATCCAAGCCTTCCCTAATACATCCCCTTCACCTGTGACTCAATGGTCCAACGTTGGGGTGTTTTTTTTTTGCCGGTAAATGCTCACTTCTACAACCCCACGAAGAGGCCGGACGATGGAGTTACCCGGCTGTTGAGGTAAAGTCGACTAGATCCGGCTCGCAAGAGGCTCTCGTGTTGTTATCCTTGGTTGTTCCTCAAAATGTTAACAAGACATCCGACTCCTGTCTTAACCCTTCATCGGCCTCCTCCAAGTTCTAATTATTATTACCGTGGTGCCGGGGAAGGNAACTCCTTATAACTCAAGACTCGGGGAGGAGAGAGAGAGAGAGAGAGGACTAGTGTGGCGTGTTGAGAGATACACAGGGAGTAGCATATTTTATACCCCTCAACAATTTGTTGTTTCGAATGGAATTAAGTAAACACTGGACCAGTAGAGTAACGTTGGCATGGTATTATTGTGAAACTAAGTTACTTCAAGAAAGTAACTAGAGGAAATACTTCAAGAAAGTAAATAGTGGAATAATTACCTCGAGACAGTAACTAATGTAAAAACTTCAAGACGCTGCTTAATGGAACTACTTCAATAGAGTAAGTACTCAGAATAAAGTACGTAAAGAAAGTAACTAAGAGAACTACTTCAAAACAATGATGGAAATACTTTCAAATGTTACTTAGTTGAATTAGGCTACTTCCAGCCTGTGGATAGTAGAATTACTTCACGTCATTAACTAGTAAACGTACTCAAACTTGAGGAACTAAGATACTTTATGACAGTAATAAATGAAACTAATTAACTTCAAGACAGTAGCTAATGGAAATTACTTCACTTGAACTATGCTACTTCGTTACATTAACTAGTGAGGCCAAGTTACTTCAAGACAGTTACTAGTAAACTTACTTCATGACATTAACTAGCGAAATTAGGTTACTTCAAGACTTTGGCTAGTAAACATACTTATCAATATCAAATTGAGGAACTAATTAAATTAATTACAGTGTCCAACGAAACTAAATTACTTCAAGGCAGTGACTATTTAAAGTTATTCGAGACATTAATTTGAAGAATGAAGCTACTTCAAGGAGATTTACTTTAAAACAAGGACGGGAGGAACCGCTTCACAATAATGAACAAATAATTAAATCGTTTGATAAGAATAGACGTTGATAGTAAGACACACATATACGTTTCTTTATATCGAGGATTTATTAACGTTATAATATGCCATACAAGTGTGTTATTTTATTATTAATTGGTGTGTTTAATACTATCAATTTTTATCTTAACTTAATATAATTGTTTTAAAAATCAATACATATTCAAAATATATCACATTGCAAAGGCCCTCAGTTTTCCTAACCAAACACTTAAGACCTGCTTCGGTGGCCACATGGTCTAAGGCGTCACTTTTGCAATAAACTAGAATGTCAATGACAAGGAGATCGGGATCATTTTCCCAGTCATGTGTACTGAGGGTGGCTTTCCGTAAATGGTTTTCCACTCTCCCTCCAGCACATCCTGGTATATTTAATCTAAATCCATCCTTACTGATCCCTAACTCATTAGCTTAATTAGTTTATATGCGTAAAGCCTGTACAGGTAGTAAGAAGTGGTCCTAAAATAACTTTTTAAGTGTTGTGTGGTTTTATAAACACCCTGTGGTGAAGATTCGTGTTCTAATTGAAGAGTGTTCCTGTCACGTGATCTGTAGTACAGCCTTGGGATGGGTTTAACAAGAACAGTGCTGATGTATGAAGATTGAATTTTAATATCGAATAAACATGACCACCATCAATGTCAAAAACAGGCGATAAAAAAATATGTGTTTAACAACAGTAACGAACGTAGATCCATAGAATACTTTTGGGTTTAATCGAATAAAAAGTACATATTTAAAAAAACAAAAACCGTGTAAAAGAATGCGTCCGAGAAAGATTTAATGTTTAATTGAAAGGATTCATGAACGATGATTTTACACTGATGACAAATTGATTGCAAACTAACGCATGTGTTTGATATCGATACAGATGTTGACCGTCATTAAATCTGAGATATTTGTTTTTTCCCCCCTTTATTTTTCAATGTTCAAATTGTACAATTGTTTTATTATTTTTGGCGAAAAAACTATATTATTTTGACAATGTAATGTCAATCCTCAGTAGTATTGGGGTAAAGTGCTCACCTCAAGACCCAATGTTTACGAGTTCAAAACCCGCCCGAGGCCGACGGATATATATTTTTTAGCACCGCGTCTTTTTATACGTTCGGGTTATACGCTTTTAATTACTAATTATGCTAATGGTTAGGAATTGGCCAGGTTTAATTAGAGGAAGTGAACCCACATTTGCGTGGAGGGAGAGTGGAAAACCATTTAGGAAAAACCACCCCCAGTTCACCCGACCGAGATTCTAACCTCGATCTCCACGTCCTCAGCAGTCGAGCTCAACACGATTAGCGCGTTAGCCAACTACGCTACCAAGGCGGGTGACGGATTTTTTACTGAGCGATAAAAATCCATAGCATAACTTCCTTCAGAGGGGAAGTAAAACCGTTGGTCTCATATCGATCGTGGCATGTAAAATATACCTCTAAAGTATGTGAAAATACCTTTCAAGATACAATGTTTAGACTTTCTCACTCGCTTTAGAAATCCATGGGGAAGGTGATGATAACTCACTACACCTGAACTTAACCTTTCACAGAAACTGCAACGAAGAATAGTCAAGAGTGGCGAAGCTTTATTGCGACCTCATAATACAAATCGGGGTATTAAAGGAACTACTACTATTATTATTAATAATGATAAATAATAATAATAAGGAGGTTTGAATTCTGCTTATAGTTTATTATATTTTCTTTTAAATCTGTTAGTCTTTGAATGGGTAGTATGGATATCCTATTGCCAGAATTGACATTATTATAATTAATAATTATTAAAGGATCTTTTATTATTATTATATTATAATTGATAATAATAATGCCAATTCTAGCAATAGGATATCCATACTACCCATTCAAAGACTAACAGATTTAAGAATATGTATAATAAGCTATAAGCAGAATTCAAACCTCATTATTCATAAAGCACTACTGGTGCAAATGATGGGAACTTAATACTGACTTCTGGGTCAGAGTAATGTTTGTTAACATTTAACCCAACCTTCAATCACTAAAAATATATTAATATCAACTAATTATATCTGATGTTTTGAGAATTTTTTTAGCCCCGCGGTTTACTACCCTTTCAGCCAATACGCATATGAATTAGCTAGGCCAGAGGTCACCAACCTTTTTGTACCTTAGAACACTTTCAAAACTAACGGTAGTGCGGCAGGTACCAATTATTTTTTCAACACAAATTTACTAACTCCCACCAGGCTCAGAGGTCAGCCTCAACGCTATACACATGACCGGTCAACTGCCATGTAAAGTTTCCAACAGCGATTGTGACGTTACATGTGGTTGTGGGTAATACTCAAGACCTAGCCATTTGGGGGAGGAGTGTTCAACCCCCTCCAAGTTGACAAAAATAAATTTAAAAAATACTGCTTTATTTACGATTTTAACAAGACCAAAATAAAGACACAAGGAATTATTTAACAACTCAACACCATTTTGGTACTTTGGCACATTTTTTAAATATATATATTTATAATGTGTTTATTCTGGCAACAAAGCTGGGTAGACCCATGCCAAGATATTTACAAAGGAAATAGGAGGTATTAGCATGGTATTAGTGAGTGTGAATAGAATGATGGAAGGGTGTAAGTCTTTGAGATTAGGAAAAAGCAAAACCATTCCTCTTGAAACTATGGTGGTTCAGAGTAAAAGTACACTTTGTAAATGAGCAGGCAAAGAAAGAGGAATGAGAGGGAGGGATTGAAAATACAGACTTCTATGCTGGCGGCCGGGGTTCGATCCCCGGTCCCGGCAAAGATTTATCTGATTACCAAACCCCTCCTTCACCTCTGACAAGACATCTTGTGAATGTGAGGAATGCCAGGTCTCCACCATGGTTCGGATTCCACGTTAAACTGTAGGTCCTCCATTTTCATCTCACAATCACCCTACCATTACACATTAGCGTAAATGCGTATAACCCGAACGGGTAGTAAGACGCGGTGCTAATAATAATAATAATAATAATAATAATAATAATGATGATGATTGAAAATAGGGGAACTTTCAATCGCCAACTTCTAAAAACAGCATACCTGGAGATAAGCATTAACCTGATTTTTGTCAAAAAAAGTGACAAATTAAAATTATTAGTCAACAACATTTCAGCTGTGATCCTAAGGTGGAGGGCAGACGCAAAAGGCTCAGCGGGTGCCATGAAGTCCGCGGACACAGGGTTGGGGACCCCTGAGTCAGGCTAATACAATAGTTACAGTATTAGAAAGACTGAATTTATAGAAAGTGTACCCGAATTTTGGAGGAGCAAGAATGGAAAACCATTTAAAAGGAAAAATAACCCTCAAAAAGCCTGACCAAAACTCAAACCTCGACCTCTCAATCAACTGCAGTCTAGTCTATTGCGAGAGTGACGCTTTTGACCATCCAGCTGACAAAGCAGGTCATTAGGTATATGAATTATTTGTTTTATCAATAAGGTTTTTAACTGCGTGAAATACAACTTTTCGACAATTTTTTTTAACGGGAATTTAAATAATTTAAAGAAAGTTATTTTTACTTACACAACGTCTTACTCCCAATATGAGGTATCTGCACATATACAATAATGGTGTATATATTAGGGAGGTATAAGCTAGACGAATTAACCCGTATCTGATATAGGATCAGTGAGAAACCATTCTGGGAAAACTATACCACCACAATCGATTGGGATTTGAAGCCTGGCTTTCTTATCACCACGAGTCTAAGTCATTGGTTCTTAACCTTTTATTTACTCGTGGACCCCTAAATATCCTAACATATTTTCACGGCCCCCTAGTTTTTACTAACATATTTTTCATTAAGATATATTCTAAAATAGTGGATTTATTTACTGATTATAATAACAAACAAATAAAATTCAGAAATGAAAGTATCTAAATGTATTTAACGGGACCTCTGCTGTTGAATATTTTCCACTAATTTGTCTATTATTGTTTAGATTGTATTACGTAATGATATTCGCGTACAGGAGTCGATTTCGCTGCTTAGTTTTAATATTTATCATTGTGGATAATCCCTTTTTACATAAATAAGTAGAAACAAATCGAATAAAATTTTGAATGATGATGGTAAACAGATGTGGATTATATCCTTGATTTCTAGTACACGTGCTTCCCCTCCCCTCAATTACCAGGAAATTCGAGAGTTTACTGTACTTACATGCTTACGACCATCTAATTATTTATTCCAAAACGTAAAATTTAAGATAATTGACTACAGTAACAAGCAAATAACATTTTAAATTATTTTTCTGAGGCACCCCAAAAAGAACCTTTCGCGGCCCCCCGGTTAAGAATCGTTGATATAAGTCATACCAGACCATACGGACGTTTATTAAATTTACCTTTTTAACAGCTTCACATTAGATGGGATGGGTGCTAACGTGATTTTAAGTCCGTATTTTCCCAGTTTTCATAACTAAAAATATGTTTAGCCAAAATATATAAAATTTTGCATAGGTATATGCATTTAGTTCGATTTACCTACTCTATGGCACTAGGAACGCGAAAGCTTATTTTCACACTCACAAAAGTATGCCACCTATCTCTATCTCAAGCTAGTCCTACCCAGTCCACCTCATTACCCCTTATCCCTAACTTGAGCTAGTTCTTTCCAGTCCACCTCATTTTCCTCGTCATATAATGAGTTGTATTCAGTTCCCCTCATTACACCCTATCACTATCTTGAGCTAGTTCTATCTCTCTCAGCTTCATTCTAATGTTATCCTCCCATATGTATCTTTGTCTTCCCAATTGTCTCTTTCCATTGGATTTGCCAATAAATACTCTGAACATTATCAAAAATCTCCCATTCGCGCTGCATGTCCTGTCTACCGTAACCTACGAAAGTTTATTAACCTAACAATGTCTTGAGAGGAGTACATGGTATTTAACTCATCATTATATAATCTCCTCTACTACTCAGTATCTTGATGCCTTTTTGGACCAAACTTCTTCCTAAGCACCTTATTTTAGAGCAACCAACTTCTTTTTCGTCATCTAAGGTAATAGACTATGTTTCACACCCATAAAGAAAACCGGTAGGATTATTGTTGTGTATATTCTGAGCTTTAGATTCCTTGAAAGGAGGTGAGATGTTAGCAACTTACTGACCAAATAATATCATGCATTTCCCTAACATATTATTTTCCTAATATTTACTCTAATATTGTTATTTATACTTAAAATTGTTCTTAAATATTTAAACTCATTAACCACGTCAAATCATATGTTGTTCGAGTTAATCTCTAAATAACTTCAAAAATCTGTATTCCATTTGTGATCATATACGTAATCTTTACAGCGTTGAACATCTGAAATGGACATATTGGCATTTAAAAGACATTTAAGATGGATCTAACGCATCAGTCTCACAGTAGACTAAACTTCCGGTGGTGGAGAGCTCGGGGTTAGAATCCTGGCCGGGTGCAGTGTTTGTGATTTTCCCTAAATGGTTTTCCAATCTCTCCCTCCACAAAAATGTAGGTACCGTTACTCTAAAAATCAACTTTTCTCATTCCAAACACATTAGCTCAATCAGTCCGTTTGTGTATATCCCAAACGCAGTGCCAAACAAGAAGGAAGGGAATGATGCCTAATATAAACAACTTAACACATAATTATATTTTAATTAAGATATCAAATAATGTCAAATGTATTACAATCATTATTATCACCAGGAAACAATGAATATATTTATCCTATAGCTATTATTATTTGAAATATTTTATTTGTCCAAAAACGTTATTTGTTATAAGAACTACCAAGATACTGAGCTTAACTTGTGGTCCTTTCCACCTTAGTTTAATAAACTCGGTTTTAAAATGGGTAACGTCAGGAAAAATAACAGAGTAAAATTTGAGTTTCCATAACCTCTAAGCAATTTGTGACCAAAGTGAAGTGGACTCATCTCAGAGTATCATGCAAATAGTTCCTGACATGGCAAGATGTCCCTATTACAGCGAAGTGGTTTCACCGTCGACAATAATAACATCCTTAATGATCGCAAATTGTATGTAGGCGCACATTTACTATTCGCGACATGAATTCCCCCCTTGGTAGTGGGGGGAGTTGAAATCATCGAGTTTGGTCATAAACGAACGGTTGATCGATAGCCGGTTGACACGGAATAACGAATATAGGCGTTACGTTACGCGTGGGGCACGCCGGTTCCAATTAGGTTGAGTTCAGTTCGCTGTCCGGGGTTCTTGGAGCATCGAAAACAAACACGGCCGATGTTAACAGAAGGCATTGTGGAGGGCCGTGGACAAGATAACATAATGACAAGGGGCAGACAGAAAGGACTGCCATGGACTGAGATCCATTACCAGTTATTGGATTGAATTAATTTTCTCCTGGTACTCTCTAGGGAAAATAATGTCCAACTTTTATATGAAGAACCTTATCTAACAGCTAGAAAAGTTAATATATCAATTTTCACGTATTCATATGTCAAGACCTCATAATATGTCACTTTTAGTAGATATCATCGATAGGCTTACTTATAAAATAATACTAATAATATGGTAAAATGTGATTAATGTTGCCCGTGAAAACATTTGTATTTCATAAAAGTTTATTTTTATCAAATCAGAAAAAATCTTAGCTGAACGTACAATACGTTTAACCTGCCAGGTATACAACTTACCTTGCATTATTCCACCAAGGTGTAGCTTTTAAGATAGGGCCATAATAAGCCATTAAGGAAAGACTGCTATCTTTCAGGGTAAACAAAATGTACCTTACACTCAATAGCCAACCAAATTGGTGTAGCCCTGAATTTACAAGTACTTTGGTGTGGTAACTATTTTGGTTGTTTTTTTTATGAATTCTCTATCTTGAGATAGTTGTTTAATTTTCACTAGGCAAGTTCTTTAAAAACATAATAATCTAGTCAATCGGGTATGTCATTTTTTGCAGTTGTACGACATTTTGATCTGTATGAAAAAAAATGTAAGCCTTCTTGGACGCTGACTCTCAAAAGTTGTTTGTTTCATTTTTTTAAATGAACGTGAGTTAAGGTCCATATTTTAAATAATTTTATAACAGAAAAAAAAATTATGCCAGTATAAATGAGATATTGCTTTAGTGGGAACACTTAGGTTAAAGTGTTTACGCACGGTAATTTCAACAGCTCTTGAATAGCTGTCATAGGCACCACAAAATTAGAATTGTTTAAAAAGTTTACTGTCAAATTGTCAAATTATAATATGCTCATAAGTCATGATTAATATGCAAGAACTTTTGAGATTATATATATATATATATATATAAAATTAAACTAAAGACATCTAAACTCCATAGCATTAGCCCGCAATCGGGCCACACCGGGCGAGCGACCACCGTCTATTGGCGTACATAGTGCCAACTTCTGCGGGTAGAGGGTGTCATATGGCCAGCACAGCTAAACCTCAAGCCGCTAATATCAGTTTTATAGACCGGAGCCGCTACGTTTTCATTCTAGTAGCTACTAAATTGTCTTCACGAGGTTGAGTTAGCCCCGTTTTAAATCCACAGCTCCCAGAAAATCTAGAAGCACCGAGGATCAAACCCGGTACTGATAATTCTGTAGCCAGGAACAGGAGCACTCTACCACAAAGATGGTCATAAAGGTGTCCACCGAAGCAATAAATAGCTCACACCAGCTTCTGTCACAACTTAACTGCTCAAAAGTTAATTAACTTATATACAAATATTTTGTTTGCCAATACCGTAGACCTATACAGTTTTAAATAACTGTAAGGTTTTATCATATGAAACACAACTATTATTTTTAGTCGATTGTGAGTTAACATCTCTTAGTGAGTTTTGGCTCGAGAATGGTAGGGTTGTCGTGGAATAAAGAAGAGAGAATTCATCGTGAAAAGGAAAATTTACATTATTTATGGTCTCTGTGAAAGGGGTATAGTACATAAGAGATAGAAAAGTGAGAGGAAAGGAAGAGAGATTGTTAGCTGTTCTACTCCATTACACGTCATTTGATATAAATATCAGAATCCTATACAACCCCCTTTAGCCCCCCTTCTAGGGTCATTAGACTGGGTGTGAATGTCTGTGTATGTCCCTCATACCAACTGGAAAGACATTAGGAGCAGATTTCTACGCGCTTCCCCAAAAACACCTCTAGCGATGTTCTCCAAATATAACTGCTGCATGTCATTTGCAGTTCTTTTGAGCTTGAAGGGAAATGGGAAGGGTTTTAAAAATATATATAAAAAAATAGAGTGGTGTAGAGATGGGAGTTAGGAAGAGACTCAAATTGTCGAGTAAAAAGAAATTTAAAAAAAACTTGGGAGCTAATCGAGTATAACTTAATTCATTATGTGGTCCCGTCTGGAGCAGATTTTAAAATAAAGTGTTCTCAGTGGTAGCCCTCCAAGGGTAGTAGGGAGGGATGTAGAAAAAGGGGTTGTATTTTTTTCTTTCTTTTTTTAGAAATGAAAAGGCGCGGTGTGGAATGATACGCCCCCCTTAATGTTTTGGCACGGTTGTTTTCGAGGGGTGGTTTTCTGAAACCTCAACCCTTCTGTGTTTTCAGCCCTTTTTCATTCCATTTTTTTGCACTCCTTTTCTCTTCTTTTAAAAAGTGGCTGTTACCATGTTTTAAGCACACTTTGGGGAGGTTTTTTGTTTGTAACTCTTTGCTGTTTACCATGAAAATTTCCAATTAAAAATGTATTAATTGTGAACAGGATAGAAAGGGTTTACTTTACATATCCTGCCATTTTTTACAACATGGTTCTTCTTACCAATTCCAATTCTGTGTCAAAATAGCTATTATACCCACCTCGGTGGCGTAGTTGGCTAACGCGTTAGTTTCGTGTTGAGCTGTACAGATGAAAACGGGGAACTTGAGGTTCGAATCTCAGTCAGGTGAGCTGGGTGTGGTTTCTCCTAAATGGTTTTCCATTCTCCCTCCGTGCAATTACGTGTTCATTTCCTCTAAATTAAACATTCACAATTCCTAATTCATTAGTGTTATTAGTACTTAAATCGTATAACCCAAACGGATAGTAAGACGTGGTGATAACTAATCGCCGTGCTAACCATGTAATTAATCAAATAATAGTTTTTGGTTCGTATGTCACCAAAAACATAACTGTTTAACTTACAAAGATCAATAATTAAGTAAAATATATCTAGTTACTTGGTGAGCTAATTGTTTATTTAAATTATATATGTATATAATTTAAAATATAATAGATGTATAATTATTTATTTTAATAAATCTTAAGCCATCCATCACTCGTTTTGGTGATATTATTGTAGGCCTATAAGGCGTGTTTTTTCACTAACCGATTTACCACTCTCGTTACCCCAAAATGGAGCTAAATTTAATCTAAATTCTCCTCTGAAAACCCCTACCCTATTAGTGTGATTAAAATGTGGTCGCCTCGAACGGGTAGTAAGACACACATGCACCCAAATCAACAACACTAATTAACGTACAGAACATTGCATGCAACAAAATATTAAATGTCAAACCTTATTTAAAAGCAATCCACTTTATGTCTTATGATTGCTAGTAACACATTATAATTAAGTCTTATTTACACATTCGAAAATCTACTATTATAAATTATCAAAGTCACATCTGTATGTAAGACACCTTATTATGTTTTTTTAGAGTACCAACAAAAACCCACTTCAACGAACCAGAAGCCCAATCGAATTCGTCTTCACCGTCCCCATAATGACACATAATCACTGAACAAGATAGGACACAGTTACGCTCATTCGCTTGACATTCCTTAAAATTTCTCGACAACATCTTATTATATGACCTGTGGCCGCTTTAATTGTATGTAAGTTGGACTCATGTCAAGGCATGTTGTCTTATTATTCGTATCGTTTAAATTCTATACATTAATTCGTTGTAGTTATGTGGTAGCACTGCGTCTGTTGCCAGAGGCAATTTTCTTTTCTCTAAAAGAAAAATCGTTCAACCAGTTTTTATTTTTACCGTGTTTTTTTTTACTTTAATTAGAAGTCAGATTATGTCAGACATACAAGTCACGTATTGTTTTAATTTATGTAAAGAGGTCGTATTCTGAATAAAATATCCTTTCTTGATAAGTACCGTCTGGTGAGTAAGCTTAAGATGACATTGTATCAGTAGTGATTGGATAATTTTATGTCGATGATTTCCTTAGCCGTATAAATAAGAAACAGGAATCTAGTCCCGTGAATAAGAATAGTTTTAATTATTTAGAGTACCTTAGGTCTTTTTATTTTTCTAATAAAATTTAAAATAAAATAAACTAATATTAAATAGAGTTTACAACTATTGGAATGGTAATGTGTTTTGTTACCGTAACATAAAGTATTCATGGGGTTATAGGTAATTTAAAAAAAGTAAACTTGTATTAATTATACAAAATTATAAAATGCTCAAAAGAATGAAAAAACTTGACTGTTTCTTATCGTTCCATGTTGTGTGTTCTTTAAGGAAGCTCCATGTTTTTTTTATTTTTCTAACAATACCTTTGAATAATATAAAGATATTCTAAATGATAGATGATTGACAAGACAGGTGTCTGCCAACTTAACCAACCTAAACAATCATCAGGTTTACCAACAAACAGTGTGGGCTTTATAAAAACCTCCCCTCTCACAAACATAATCCTGTAATCTTGATTGGCAGAAGTTCTCTCTCACAACCATGTGTACCTTTTCTGGCGTTTTGTCCGTTTTATTTTTATTTAAAAAATATATATAGCGTTACACCTGCATGCGTTCTGACCCGACACGCAATTCGTTGCTTTAGAAAGCAAAAATCTTCTTATTTCATCTACAAAACTACTTTATAAATGTGATTATATATGTGTATGTGTAAAAATCAACCTACTACCAAAACATAAAATAAAATAAAGTTTATTTCTGCAAACTTTATAGATTTATAATGTTTACCTTACAGTTGCGGTTATTTTATTTATTCACCTTTTATATTGGTAACTACCCACCTCGGTGGCGTAGTTAGCTAACACGCTGGTTTCGTGTTTATCTAGACTGCTGATGACGGGGAGATCGAGATTTGAATCTTGGTCGGGTGAGATGGAGGTGGTTTTTCCTAAATGGTTTTACACGCTCCCTCCACTCAAATGCGGTTTCACTTCCTCTAAATTCCACCGTGCCAATTACTAACCCATTAGCGTAATTATTACTTAAGCGTATAACCCGAACGGCTAGTAAGACGTGGTGCTAAATAAAATTAAAATAAAAAATATTGTAACGATTGACACAAGGATTGCTATTTATTTATTATAAGGAGGTAGAGAATTAGTATCCAGTCTTAATATGGCATGGGGGGGGGGGGCGGTAGGGATACACGTGAGTTAAACACAATATTTTGGCAGTTTTTGAGACAAAGAACCTTTTGGAAACAATAAATACAATATTGCCTCAGTAGTTATGTCTAGTTTCATTTTCTACACATATTTATCTAGACAATTCTTAAATATTTGTAAAAACCCATTGCAGAATTTTAGCAATACTTTTTACTTTCTCGCTATTTTACAGGTATATAAAGTATTGTAATCATAAAAAAAATTGAAATAGAGATTTTTTATTAATTTAGAAGTTTCATGAGACCCCAATTCCAAAGAAAGTTGTTTTTGCATTTCCGTCTGTCTGTCTGCCTGTCTGTACCTCGGAGTATAGTTTGAACTATTTTACCGATTGGCATAAAACTTGGGATCTATGGTTTCCATAGGGTTCCCCCGAGGAGTTTTTGGCATTGGATATCCAACTATAAAATTAAGGATAGTTTACTGAAGGGTAAAAAGAGAGAAAATTGATTTTATCAAAATCAGTTCAAACGATTTTGATTAAATTTCATTTCAATATTAAGGGTGATTATTTTGATTAACCATGATTATGTATTTGTTTTTATGATTTAAACTTATGTAGTTTACTAAAAACATAATCTATAATACACAATATGAGAAAGTGTGTTTGATTGTGTCGTGTCATTTATTTTATTCATCACCGCGTCTTACTACCTGTTCGGTTTTAACATATATATATATGATAGTTACTCAAATAGGGTGGGATTGAGTAAAAAGAATCATTTTAGAGGTAATCTACCCGCGTTTTTGTGGAAGTAGAGTAAGAAACTATTTATTAAAAAATCACCCTCAGTAGAGCCGACCTGGTTTTGAGACCTGATCTTCCTATCTAACATGAGAGTGACGTCCTATACCATTCGGCCATTGAAGCATTCTCAAAATCAACATTTTGCCATTACTCGTCCAACCCTGCATACAACGCAATAGCTTTGAAAATAAAACTTAAAAAAATATACGCTCTCTTTAATAATAGAGACTATAAACCAAAATAGCAGTTAAGCTTATAATTGGATCCCCCATGAGAATTGCCTATAAGCGAATATAAACTAATATAATCGTCGAGCGACCAATGTCAACAAAAGAAAACTATCTTTATCTTACAGCTGTAAAAATCGATATTTATTTCAAAGTTGACAGATAAATAAAGTATTAATTGACTCATAGATACATTAAATTATATCTTATAGCTTTTAAACTCTTAAGTAAAGCTAATATTAAGCCAATCCAGCAATTAATATGATTTTGGTAATAAGTACGGTATCTGTTAGTTACTAAAGTTTCTAAAACAATTTTAATGTATTCATTCTTCAAGTCATGTTATGCAGTCGTGATTTGATAGTCAAAGCCTAAAAAATAACATAAATAAATAATAAAATTAAATGATATAAATGTTGGCTGCAAATAAATATGTTTGACATTTATAAACTGCTCTTCCAACTAAAATACAACTGGCAAGTGTAAATTAACTGTCAAGGATGTTACATGACTAGACGGTATAGTGAAGAATTGACACAAGGTTTACATATTTAAAATGGCTACAAGCCTCGGACGTCAGCGTGAACGTTCAACAATCACGCCGTGAACCATGTTAAATCTATAAAAGTTACTTGGGGTTACATTACATATGATCCTTTAAGAACGTTGCCAACCTATGGCATAATAGAAAGTTAATATAGAATTCCCCATGTTAATATGATAACGTTTTATTCAGTGGGTATTTAAATGTAGCATTGAAGTTGAAACAATAAATTCTTAAATGATTTTAAAAACATTATTAAAATTTCACAATTTGTTTTATCTTGAGTTTTTTTTTGTGAACGTGTTATTTTTAAGTCATATACAACTCAAGCTATTAGGTTTATTCACGTAAATATCCTGTAGGAATCTTCCAGCCAGGATGTAGATTAAAAAGCCCGTGGAAATATATGTCTATCTAATATAGGAAACAAAGAAAAAATCACTTTGAAACGCAAGTCAATGTTGCCCAGGAGCAAAAAGTAGAGTGAGTATATAAACTTGTCAGCGGAGAAAGGGGAAGTTTTATCAGAAGTTAAACAAGAGATCTCGCAGGGTGAACTACTCATTTTATTCACTCTATTTATATTTCATACATTGGTGTCTTAAGGGCGATAGTGCTTAGAGTGCTTAAGTGTGTCAAGTTAAGCTACAACATGCATCGTAAGGTAGCTTTAAATTCACCGAGTAAGAAGTCATAAAATGCGCTGAAGCCAAGAGTCCTTATAGTGTGAAACACGTTACAATTTATTTTTTTAAATGCTTCATCCCAAGTTTGAGTTAAGATCCATAGGCCTAACCTAATAAGGAAATTTCGAAAGATACACAATTATGTATAAATATCATTAAAATAAATCAGACAAGATCTGGGTTAGTTAGTAAGTAAGAATCAAATAACCAAAACTATTATTTATGCGTTTAAGCTAAAGGTACCGGGTTCGATTCCCGTGTCCAGGTGTCATTTTTCAATTTTCAGAATATGATATTTAGTTAGTAAGTGTCGAAAATTAATTACAAGCTTCAGTTGTTTTACTCGTATAGCTTATGTGTGAGTTTGAGGACTAATCGGTCTTGTCCTTAAGAAGTGAACCGACATGAGGATAAGGGGTGTGAGATGTAAGACTCAAAATTCAATTGGCCACTGTTTGATTGAGTTCTGAATCCCCACCAGGGTGCACTTAGAATGATTCACAGCATTTGATGTTTCCCACCTTCTATTCACGATAGATATAGAGCATTTACTATGATTTTACCCATCTTCTATTCACGATAGATTGAGAGTATTTACTGTATGATTTTTCCTACCTCATGTTTTTAAGTCAATCCATCTTAATTCTTATATAAAACAACGTAAACACGTTCAAACACGTGCTAATTAAACAAAATAATATAATTATATGACACTCCGTAAAAAACGCCAATTTAGTCAACACGCGGTGCTAATATGTGCTGTGGGGTAATCTAAACGTCAAGGGGCGCCCAAGAATAATAGATTTTTGGGGTTAAATAATCATCACCAATTTACCATAGTAGAGTTTTTCAGAAGGTCTTGGTTCTACTTCCAGGTGACACATTAAGGTTGTACAGGTTATGTAACAGTCCTTAAATACTCACAGTAACCTACGTATTTTGAAAGTCGAGTCTGAGGTTTTAGGTTTTGATTCCTTCAAATTGTCAAGCTCATGTTGAACAGTACAAAGTTTTTTTTACCATAAAATCTCTGCCATAGTCTATAAAGAGGAAGTGCAAATTTTAATCACTGTTAGTCAATTATTGAGCCATTAATGAGCTTGTTTTGACTTGAAAACTTGTAAAAAAATTCAGTTTTATAATGAAGTAATTATATTTTATTAAATCTGAGGCAAGACAGGATGATTAGATTTATTGGTTAGGAATTGTGATGGTAAGGATTTAAAAGAACTGTGTTTTTTCCGTAAAAATATGCCTTCAAGACGTATCTTCAGTCTGTCAGTCCTATCTAAACTATTTGAATGGAGAGATAGATATCCTCACACTGCGGTTTTTCTTAAGGACATTGCAGCTCTGGAGCATCGAACATGTTTTAAAAATTCGTCAATTATCTTTTAACACTCTGCTGCGAATCCTATTTAAAATGGACTTATTTGGCTGAGCATGTGTTTTTAACCATTTAACCAAATCTTAAACCTGCAACATTTTACGGGGAACGGTATTTAAAATAAATAGCCTCACCTTTTCATAAATAAAATAAATAAATGAAATAAACTATATGGTATTTAATCAAAGTGTGGCAAATATTTTTGCTATCACGTCTCACTAGTTAATTGAATTATACGCATAATAATTACGCTAATTAATCAGGGGTGAGACTTGGTTCGCTGGCCTTATGGTCTAAGGCGTCACTTTCGCAATAGTCTAGACTGCCAATGACAGGGAGTTCGGGGTCTACAAGTTTGCTGAGAAAGGTTATTCCTAAATGGTTTCCCACTCTCTCTCCAGTCAAATAAAGGCACACTTCCTCTAAATTAAATATTCCTCCTCCCTAGTTTATTGGTACAAATATTACATATATGCGTATAACCTGAACTGCTAGTTAGACACCTGCCTCGGTGTCATAGTTAGCTAACGTGCTAGTTTCGTGTTAAGCGAGATTGCCGAGGACGGGGAGCTCAGGGTTCGAATCGCACTCGGGTGAGCTGAGGGTGGTTTTTATTAAATGGTTTTCCACTCTCCCTTTACACGAATATGGGTTCACTTCCTCTAAATTCAACCTTCCCAAATCCTAACCCATTAGCGTAACTAGTACTTAAGCGTATGACTCTAATGAGTGGTAAGACGTGGTGCTATAATTTATATTTGATAGTTAAACGCAATGCTAAAAAAGAACAAGTAGGAGTGGAAGAGGTAAGATTTATAGGAAATGATGTATCCGCTATTGCGGGGAGAAAGAATTTAGGATAAACCATCATCAGTAAGCCCAACCAGGACTCAAACCCCGATCTCTCCGTCATCGGCAGTCCAGTCTATTGTGAGGGTGACAACTTTAACCAGGCATGTAAAACTTGTGGTTCGCGGACCCTTTGTTTTATCAGGGTACAGTACATTGTGGCCCAATTTTTCTTTTTTATCAAAGATTTAATATTTCACCCTTTGGGAGTGTTTAACCCCGTACCATTTAAATATGTAACAAAAAGTTACTAAGTTGTAGTTGTTCATAGTTAAAATGGTGGAAACATTGTTTTTTTAATGCGGCTCTTTCAACCTTTTTTAAATTCCAATGTAACCCTTAAGATCAAACGAGTTTGACACACCTGAACCTAAAATAACACACCACATCCTAAATAGCACGAGATTTCTAAACGTCTGTAATGCGCCTCACTGTTCCTGTAAGCGGCCGCTTTTAATGTCTCGGAAACGACTGAAATTTTTTTTAAATCGATTGGACTCAACAAATTTCGACAATTTCTCCACGAACAAAAAATATCATCATTAGCACCACGTCTTACTACCCGTTCGGGTTATACGCACTTACGCTAATGTGTAATGGAAGGGTGATTGTGAGCTGAAATGGAGGACCAACCATTTAACGTGGAATCCGAACCACGGTGGAGGCCTGACATTCCCCACATTCACAAGGTGTCTTGTCAGAGGTGAAGGAAGGGTTTGGTAATCAGATAAATCTGTGTCAGGACCGAGGATTGAACCCCGGCCGCCAGCACAGAAGTCTGACACCTTACCCCTAGACCGCCAGGTCACCAACAGAGTATACACATGTATCGATTTCACAGTAAGTCCCCTTGTATGTTTATTTCCCTTCCTACGTGTATAGGGCACATTGTAACTTGTGACTTAGGACCGAGGATATGGGGTGAGGGAGCTCTCATTTTAACACACTATCACAGTCCAGCGCATCCACTCTTCCCAGATTATTCAACCGGTGACGTCACTTGACAAGGGAAATAAATAACAAGTCCCTGTTTTGCACCCTTAGGACCCTTCCGAGGATATTTTCATAAGGGGGCTCATGTCACCCAGTTTGACGGACAGATAGACAAGTCAACTCCCTTTCTTTTTACTTGGGGGAGGGGGTAGGAAAGAGGGTGGAGAAGCTGAGGCTGTGTATGGTCTGTTGGCCAGAATTCATTGATTGAGGTCATTGACCTCATGTTATCGTCAGGCAGAAAAACAGCGCCTGTTACATCAACTAACAAGCCAATTCCATTTTGTTTGCCTCACTATTTTCTTCCTCCTTCCTTCCCTTTTTTTTGTTTGTTTTCATATCCATACAACTGTGAGATAAAAAAGAATTACATAATACATAATTTTAGTGAAGTATATTTGCTACTTTTCTATGTACTTAACATCTTACTACCCGTCCCTACTATCCACATATGTACACTGTTTGATAAGAATGAGAAAAGTGCATTCCAATTTTCATATGAAGGGCCAACAACTAGAAAAGTAACAAGATATACTTCATGTATTCATACGTCAAGCCATGTACTCTTTAGCTGTCACTTTTGATAGGTAACCCACCTCGGTGGCGTAGTTGGCAAACGCGCTAGTCGTGTTGAGCTCGACTGCTGAGGATGGGGAGATCGAGGTTCGAATCTCGGTCGGGTGAACTGGGGGTGGTTTTTCCTAAATGGTTTTCCACTCCCCCCTCCACGCAAATGCGGGTTCACTTCCTCTAATTCACCCTTCACAATTCCTAATCCATTAGCGTAATTAGTACTTAAAGCGTATAGCCCGAACGGGTAGTAAGACGTGGTGCTAAATATTATTATTATTTTGATAGGTACTATCAATACCAGTAAGATACCACTAATAATATAGCAAAATTTTATCAATGTTCACTTAAAAAAGTTTGTCTAAAAGAACCGTCCTAAGAAAATTATACTGTAAGATTTAAGAAGAAGTTTACCCACATTTGCTTTGAAAGATGGTGGAAAGCCACCTAATAAGAAACACCACATTGCAACTGGCCAGGATTCAAATAAGACTTTGTTCATTATGAGTCTAACGCCTTAAATACCGCGGCGAAGATGTAATAATGCAAATATAAAGTGAAAATAGATATATCCGTATGATGGCCAAAAAAACTATTAATAATTTGATTAATTGCGATAAGTCATTTAGACGGTTTTTCTGCTGAAATTATTCTATAACTAAATGAATAGAGTTGCATTTTTACAAGAGATGACTACAATAGCGCCACGCCTTTGAACCTCGAGGGCAAATATATATAAAGCTGTGTAAAAGGATTCATTTCTTTCACCCTTGTCTAATTTTTCTGATAGTACATAGAAAACACACACACACAAAATAAACACAACGGACCTTGTTAAAAAAATTAAAAGTGGTTTTTTTTCTCTTAACATGAGGAACAAAAGGAAACTACGGGTTGGACGTGAAAAAGGAAAGAGGATTCCTTTTTAAATAAAAAAAAAAAAAAAATTTTAAAAAAACAATGAAAAATATGTAGTTTTTACGTGGTAGCCACAAGCGATAGTAGTAGCATATTCTCACTGCGTAATTAATGTTGAAACGAAGTGAATTGATTATTTCTTGAAAGAATTTACAAAACAAAACTTGCACCACACATATTTTACCTTAAAACTATGTCATGTTCTTACAAAAGTACAACAATAATTTTAGTTTCTTTTTCATTTTTAGTACCACATCTTACTACCCATCCTGATTATACAGATACATTATGTACTAGTGCGCTAATAAGCTAGGGATTAGGAAAGTTGAATTTAGAGGAATTGTACCCAGATTTACGTGGAGGACCAGATTCAGAAACGTGGGGCGTGTTGCGAGCCACAGTCTTTAGAAACATGTTTGTTTAGCTATATTATAAACTTTTGTTTTTTTCAGTCTACCTGTCCTTATTTTAATCACGCTAGTGGGTAATGGATGAGGAAGATATAATTTAGAGGAAATGTAACCTCATTTGAGTTAAGATAATGCCACAAACCACCCAAGAAAAACTACCTTCTGCACATCTAGCTAGTCAAACCTTGAATTTCCTGACACCAGCAAACTATAAGATAAGAATCTGACGTTTAACCTGCTTGCCCATCGATGTAGTACTATAATAACTATGTGATACTATGTATTTAAAATCATTGCTATAGGCTTATATTTAAAATATTAAAAAACTTAATTTTCCAGATGTTTATGCGCGTTAGCGAAATACTCATATAATCATTTTATTAAATTATGTAAATAGAAATTCTCTCATAAAAGTATTTAAAGTGATAATTTCAAAATTATGTACACACTAAATCAAACTATTATTGATCTGTGTGTATAGGCCTTTGACTGCAGGTTGGCTAGTAATATAAAAAAAAATATTGCAGACAATCGAGCCGGTTAGATAAATTTGGTAAGCTTCATGCGGCCCACGGGCTGTGAGTTGTGGTTATTAAGCATAATAATATTGTATTTGACGTGCAGTCTCTTGAGCGACGGGTTGTATAAGCACCCGGCCCCATGACATTTAAATCATCACTAAGAAAGAGAAAACCCCAACTAATCCAATAATTTGTTTTAGGCAATGCTGGGAATAGAAATCGATATTTTTAACTCAATAAACAAACATACTATCGAATGTGGATATTAAAAATGACCTTTGTTTTTAGCACGATATGGCTCTACCAATAAAATACCAAGGTTCGCCTCATGCCTAGGCAAATATATCGATCATTATTTTAAGACATCCTGTTACAAGTATGTCAGTTGGTCCATAAAAAAAAACCTGAATTAAAATAATGGACGATGTAATGTCCCTGAATAATAGACTAGTCTAGCGAGGCTAAGTGGCAAGGCATTTCTGTGTGGTGTGTAGGGATAGGAAGGGGATAAGGGGGGGGGGGGAGATGAACCAATGTTCTAAAACACACTCCCCGTAGGGAGCGTGTGAGACAGGATGTCAAGTTTGCGTCGGGATTCGAGTCTTGGGGATTGTTTTGTGCCTTCTACGCGCACAAGTGGAATTGGTACTCTTGCGCTGCCGCTTCGTTTACATCCCCCTGAGGTGAGGTGAGTAAGGGCGCCTTGGGGGTTGTCGACACTGTATTCCTTTCAGGAAGAACCCCCTCACTCCTCCATCCCCAACCTCCCCTTTACATCGCCCCCCCCCCACCCCACCTTACCACATCTCCCAGCCTCTCTTTCTTGTCGATATTTTACATACAAGCCTTAAGAGATACAACGAACGGCGTAACTTTCATGTCGAACCTGCGGTTCATATGTTCGACAAAATGGATGGCTTTTGTAACCATGGAAACCAAATAAAGAAAGAGGGGATAAAAGATAGCGTGAAAGAATATTTTTTTGTGTTCAGATTTTTAGTAGGTAGGGAAGACGTTATAAGTCTCATTTCATGATTTTTCATTAGCGGACTGTTTCACAGTTAAGCTATTTTCAATATACTATTGGCAAATATTGTTAACATATAAATAAAATAAAATATGTATACGTGTGTTTATGTATAGACGATATAACTACAAAACCTAAGAAACCTAGAAGCCTGAAACTTGGCACGTGTCTATAAGGAAACCTGAGGGTGTGCATCTCAGGCGTATTTTGGTTAAATTTGTATGCTAGACTTACATCTAAAACCATGATTTTTCTTTTCCTTATGTGACTCAAAGCATTGTTGAATATTCCGAAGTTCATAGGTTATTTTTAATAAATACAGTATAAAAAAACATTCATGCGATAAGTGAATTTTATTTAACAAAACATCTAGCATTTAAGGAACAAAGTGTAAACGATATTATACTATATCCGTGGCAAGGATCCTTGGATTAATTGATTACAAAGCCTGTCTCAACAACATCCGTCCTGAGCAAACTGGGTTTGTCTCCGAGAAAAGAAAGGGTAGATACCACACCCTCAATCACCTCAAATAAACCTGACTTGTATCAGCGCCGAATACAAGTCTCTTCAAAGCAACACATTCTCACATTTCAAAATAGATTTTCATTTTCACGCCAAACTTCCAAAAATTTTAATTTCTACATTGTTAAACGAATTTAACTTTACATATCCTAATTATAATAAAAGTAGGACGATTTTATAAATCCCATCCAAAGTATAATAGTACGTTTGATGTGATTACTAGTCAAAATAAGTTCATTGTAAAAATTATAAATAGAAAAGTGTGTGTGTGTGTGTGTGTGTGAGAGAGAGAGAGAGACAACGTTTTGATCAAAACTTATTCCAGGGAGGGGAATGTGTTACGAACTCAGTAAGGTTTTGTAAGTATGAGCTTGAAGGCCTACGAAAGGCTCTCCTTACTAACTAAACTTCGTAACTAAATAATAGTTTTTGTTGTCTGGTAACTTATGTTTTCTTAATTATTACCACAGTAACGAAAAGTTATGCAGGAGCCAAAAAAGTACACACTTATAAAATGAACACCGAACCATATAATTCAAGGTACGAACACAACTAAACAGCCGATTTCCACCACTCCAATTGCATCCACGTGACACGGCCAAACGGATCATTAAAGAGCTGTCTCTTCTCTACCGCTGCCACTCCTTGTTGCTGAACATCCCCCACCCCCTAAATCTGTACTCACTTAAATTTAATTTCACCTCCACTGTTCCAACTTGTCTTGATTATTCAAATCTTATTTTAATCATTGCAATATTTTTTTTCGTCAAGAAGGAGGAGGATTATGGGCCGAGGGCGCAAATTCAATAAACTTGAGGGCGCACCGGCCCAAGGGCCGATGGGCTGGCGGACTAGTCCGAGCCTGGCCTGAACCAGTAACCTAAACTTAAAACAAAATCGTGTGTTATAAGTTAAAATAAATATTCACGATATTTATAATAAATATATTACAATGATAGTGAATGGTTTGTTCCTCATCTTATGTTCAATTTACTTACTAACTTAAATAAATGATCATATCAAACAAATCACTTAGAAAACATGTTTAAGTCACTTCAAACAATTTTCATAAAACCCTACAACTAAATCAAATTGATCCGAAAAAGAAGACATATTTTTCTCGGACGTTCAAACAACATTGACGGTCAAACTTAATTTATAATTATCGGTAGAGTAAACCTAGGCGATGAAATAACTTATCTTTTGCATAGTGATCCTTAAAAGAAATAAACAATCAACATCTTAAATAGTTAACTACAGTAATAATATTAAAGTAACATAAACAAATTGTGTAAGAATTAGATTTTACTGTTGAATAAAATGTATTTATTTCCATGCAAAAAGGCTTATCTATTATTGAGCTTCAGGTTAAAACATAACGATTTAATGCCATTTTTTTAACATGTCTTATTAATTTGGGATATTATTCATCATTGATCCATATTTAAGGGTTGAAAATTGGTAACCTATTAAAGGTATTTCTAGGCAGGGTGGTACTTGCTGTTGTTTTATATTGCCTTCTGCGGTTTGGAGGTGGACGGACAACAAAGATATCCTAATTTGAACCCAGGAAGAGAACGTTTCCACTACAGAGAAAACCCCAAACCGGCCGGAAATCGAAACCGGTACCCTTGAACTGTCAGCCAGACCAGCTTACCAGCAGACCACAGAGCTGATCGGGAAACGAATAGATCCACCATATTGATGTAAACTAAACATAGTTTCTATTCTAACTATACTAACATTTTTTAACAACCACAACGATATCTTAAAAAATACTAACGTGATATTACAAATTCATTTATTACATTCAACATTGTGTTTTGTAAATACTGTACTTTTTTTTATGTCATTAATCAAAATATTAACATATTTAAGATTTCGCAAATGTGTATTTTTTTATATAATCCACCCTCGAGGCAATGGTAAAATCAGAGTATATGTATCAGGATTTCAAAAGTCCAAGAGGTGGCTAAACACAATCATGTTTTTTTCCCTCAGTATGTATATGAAATATAATTTAAACTATGTCAATGTATTTGTAATAATACAAGCTATCGTGTGAAAAAAAATTACTTTACATCAACACGTTTTAGAGATATTCCAATAAACTCACTTTTTTCCCATATACCGCCATGTTCTGGTTAGATCAGTCAAGCCAGCCGCCTAGCAGACGACACTTTGATGGCCGAACTCTATACAGAGCTCTAGAGCAGCGCTGCAATCTACTGCGGAGGCCTATAGTATTATGTTTTCTGTCTAATTTGGATCACCAGGGGAAAATATCGATACTACTTTAAAGCTCATACCGTTGTTCGCGGTTTCCATAATATTTTAAACAATTAAGGCTCGGAACGGTATAATTTTGGTGTATCAATAAGCCATTTTATATCAACCCAATTACTAAAATACGGTAGAACGCCGATAATTTGAATCCATGCTTTACGAATTCCTAACCAACCGAAACAGAGCAATCAAGACGTCAGGCTCTCCCCTTTCTGTGTCAGATCACGTGGTTGTTGTTCCTGTCTATTTTTTTAAAAAGCATTATTTACTAATTGTTTGTATTTCATCTGTTTTAAAAATATATTATTTGTTATTATTATTGTCCTTATTAAGGTGTTATAATAGTGGTGTTTTCATAGTTAAAAACTTTTTTCCTTACTATAGCCATAAGAATTTTTTACCACCCGAACCACCTTTGCCACGAATCAATTCGGATAATCGGCGTAGTTAATGAACCTGCGAATAGCCAGTAATACTTAACGCCATGACAGTATACATTAAATAGACAGTGACAGCTTGAGATATTGCCGCTAGATAGAAGCACACTATCCCCAGGATTCCATTCTTCCCAACAGATAGCACCATTGAAAGCCATCCTAATGAAAACTTGCTGAACATGGTGTGCGTGAAACCAAGGAGGAAGTTTGGGAGCCGTTAATTACGAGACTGTAGCTGGGTGATTTAGTGCGGACACTGGAAACTGGGAGAGGGGAAGTAGAGGGACTTCCCCAACCATTGTGTGGCCGATCAGAATCCCATTACCGTCCATCACGGGCGACCATTTGTTGCCCGCACGGCCACCAAGACTCAGTGCGGGCCTTGGGAACAGAGGAGGCTGGGTTGCAAATTGCCCACCGGGAATAAAAACAAACGGAAAAGGCAACCCATCCTACCATTCCTCACCCTTCAACCACCCGTATTCCCTCTTTTTTTTTNTTTTTTTTTTTTTTTTTTGCCGAACGACTAGGCTTTTATCAAAATCGAGAAAGGAAAATGTCAGGTTAGAGGTAAAATTAATTGAGGGAGAAAAGGGGAGTAAGAATTAATCTAGACCACACGTGCACGAAACTACTATGTATAGCTCAGTTACCCATGCTGGTTAGATATCTTGCCTTGAATACCAATATAAGCAGTTATCCATTAGTTTAAACGAGAAATATATCTGAAATGTGAATACATAAAGAGTTTCACCTTTTACCAAAAGATCAAATTAAGCCTCTATTAAAATTTAGGATGGATTTCAGAAATCATAATCCATTTTAATTGAAATGTACGTTGTCTGTTCTCGTCCAGGTTATACGGGATTTTACAAAAATAGGGCAAGAGATGAACAAGGTATAATTTAGAAGAAATGCGGAAGAAGAGATGAAAACTGTTTAGGATGTACCACTTTAGCGCACCCGATTTTTAACTATTCTAAACATTTCCGCCACCTGCAAACAAGTCCCACGAGATCGACGCGTTTTGTCTGCATGCCCTATGGTGATAGGTTGATATTAATTCGTTATTAGTCCTTAAATATAAATAATTCAGTATTAAGCCTAATTTGGGAGAATTGAGTGGGAACGGAAGCATTTATGCTCCAACTTGGAGATTTAAAAGGGATATAAACTTGGATACTTCAATAGGCGTACAAGACTCCTGACGATAGCAAAATGTGTGTTTTTGAAAATCATATTATGTTCACGCTATTTGATTAAGCAGCTTCGTGGTATTAAAACGACGACCACAAATAACAATTAAAACTGGGTTGCGTATTTGTGTGGTTTTTTAAAAATGTCTTAGGGCTTTCGTACAGAATACAAAAGGCATCCATCGACAGCTGTGCCGTCATGAAAAGAAACAAGTTGTTTATAAGATAGACCTCTTCAAATTGAAGTGTTTCGAATCGTCAACAGTTTGCTTTATGTTGAGGATGAGTTCAAAAAGGCATCAGGGGTGAATACAGAGAGAGAGGGGGATGTAATAAAATCACGGTGATTAGGGGGAAGAACGGGATAGAGATGGGGAGGAAGGGGGGGGGGAGGAGGGTCGACACAGACGTGCAGATATACCACCGAGTTGGAGAGAGGAGGTAATTTCACAGTCCAACGAACCGGCACTGATCAAAGAGTAACAGCACCAACTCACCCAAACTGGTGTCACCGGAGCGGTAAACTTTGTGGTCGTGCATCAATTACTGCAATGCACCGCTTGCGGGAGTTTCTACTGCGCACTTGCTTTGCGCATCATTGCTATAAGAGAAGCGCAGCGTGTATATTATGCACAGTATTTCCAACTAGATTATTTCCATCCTCTTTTCAGAGTGAACCTGACGCTAAGATAATCTAATAGTGAGTGGCTAGTGGTGAATC
This sequence comes from Timema californicum, assembly GCA_902141385.1. Classification (NCBI taxonomy): domain Eukaryota; kingdom Metazoa; phylum Arthropoda; class Insecta; order Phasmatodea; family Timematidae; genus Timema; species Timema californicum. Next base: position 227,256 of record CABFOW010000433.1, on the reverse strand, counting down.
TGTGTGTTTTTAATTTTACTCTAGCTTTTTTTACTATCAGGGTAAAAAAATAATACTTTATTTGCTTTTTAATTGCATTGTTTTCTTGATTTTAAAATAGCCTAGGCATGAGGTAAGCAAATTAAGATGGATTATCTTGATTCAGTGTTTAGAATAATAATTTGTATCAATATTTATCTTGAGTCAGGGCTTTTGGCAGGTCAATAAATTTTAGCATGTATCAATTTCAACAATTTAAGGTAGTCTAAACTTTTATTTTCATTTTTCCAAGAAAACTTTGCCCCTACGCCAAAAAAGAAAAAGAAAATGAGAACACACTGAAAAAAACTATATCTAGTGGTAAAAATTAGTTGTTCGAGAAAGCACAAGAATTGTTGAGTTGGCTGACTCTCACGGTATACCAAATTTAAAAAACTAATCCCGGAACAATTCTCAGAGATTTATTTTAGATAGCCGATGCCAATAAATATGAGTCCTATCCTATTATATATAAGTGGCTTTTGTTTACCGGGTAGGATCAAAAGGATGATTTAATTCAGTAAAAAAAAGTGAAATGGGAATAAATGGAATTAAGTTGAAAAGATGTAAGGAGGGTGTAGTGGGGGTCGGGGCGCAGTAGACATCATATCAACAACAGAACGTGCAATATAATATGGATTCACTCCCCCCTTTTTTTCTGTTGACCAAGTGCCACTGTTTGTGTTTCTCACGCTGCTAACACACACACACAAATACACTTCATTGCGAGGTCCTAGTACACATTGTACACGCACCATATCAGCCTATAACCCCTCTCCCCCTCATATGTTGAGCCCCCATGATAGATAGACACGTAAGAAAAGGATGACTGCAGACCGCTAAAGCCATGAAAGTAACCAGGGAAGCTGGCAAAAGCCTCATTTACTATGATAAGCTCCCTTATTAAACATGGCCGCTACGTCAGGACGATAAATCAAAAAGTGTCAAACATTATGAGGATCACCTCTTTGTGCTGTCGACATCGTGTTTGAGGGGGAAGGAGAGTAGAGGACGGAAGTGTCTAAGAGGACGTGTAGGGATGGTCTGTTTTTGTTATTTTTACTTCTTCTTTGCAGAAGGGATAAGGGAGGATGGATTCAGAGCTCGTCTGAAGCACTTCCTATCACCGGATTCGAATATAACAGAAAAACGGTATCTTTGAAACATGAATAGGTAATTAAATGTATCTTACTAGTCATAGTTTCCCACAAAAACACATCGTATATGAGTATGACTTAAATGGTAAAGAGTGGATAAATAAAATAACACGAAATCAATACTTGAGGGGAAGGGAAAAGAAAGAACTAAGAAATAAATTAAGGGTGCTCAATTAGGGTTAAAAATTTTTTTAACATTTTACTTTTTATTTTTGTTCATTAATAATATCTAATTTTTGAAACAGGGACCTAAATTTGTGTACGTAATATAATGAGGTAATCCATGAAGATGAATTTATTTATACTTATTTTTTGTAACAGACATATATATATATACATGTATTGAAAATAATTATTTATTAAGTGTTTGTAGACTTATATTAATTACATCCTCGGCCCTTGGGATTAAAAACGTTAGCCCACTTTAATATATATTTATAATGATTTGTGAAAGTGAGTGAGAGTGCATATTTCAAAATATAATTTTTGGAAGATCAATAAACCTGTTTTTGGTAATAAAATCTGAAAGATTCAACCAATCAAGATACTATATATATATATATATATATAGTATCTATTGTATAGTATTATATATATAGTATCTATAGTATATATATATAGTATCTATAGTATAGTATAGTTTGCAGTTTGCCACCTACTCCCCCCCATAGCTACGCCACTGATTGGTGTCTAAATGTGGCAGTGCTTAAGAGTTCTTAAGGTCATCATGTTAAGAAGTATCCCGCTTCGAAAAATAGCCTCGAATTTATCCAAGTAGGCAACGTCATTTAAGCTCTCTTTCAATTATAACTCCCCATGCGCTTAAGTCAATGATAGCATCGTCGCTCATTTCACAGCAACACTCCGAGATAAACAATCCACAGTGTGTGGGAAAACTACCCCCTTCTGTGTTGTTATAGTGCGGTGCAACGACCAACCCCTACTCGACTACCCCTCGCAACTTTTATCATTGAACGGTTGCCAATGCACCCTTCAGATACCGCCCGGCAACCCCCTCCCGCATCAATGCAGTTCATCTGTCTTTCCCGTCATGATTGATCATAATGTTGGGTCGCCAAACAATATCTCACGCCACTAAAGCTTACGTTTATGGCCTTTCTCGTTTAATAAGTTGTATCGGTCTCATAAATATGACTCTTTTAGGAGTGATGCGTCAGCAGAAATGAATTAGCTCATGATATAGGTCCAGGACAGTGGTTCTCGACCTGTGGTGTGCCACCAAATTTTTATCAATGTTTAAACGTATTATCTTTGCAAATTAATATTCAAAACTCTTATTTACTGAGTTCAAACATAAAATAAAGAGTTTATTTAATTATTTATACGCAAAATGATGTTTTAAAGAACATTCACTAAACATTACATACCTTAAAATACTAATTAATTAATGATAATAGTTTGAGCCATTATTACTTAGGACTTTTTTCAACTGGTGTGCCACTAGATATTGAGGGGAGAGAGGCCATAAAAAATCATGAAATTAAAATAAATCGTTTTAAATCTATGATCAATATACTTAATAATATATTATTAGAATTTTAGCTATTAAACTTTTGAGCATAATTTTAGTAATATTTATTTTAATTATAAAGTCTCCTCCTAAAACACTGATGGTGTGGCTTGACAATTTTAACGTCATGTTCAGTGCGCCGCGAGTTTAAAAAGGTTGAAAATCGCTGCTTTATGAACTTAACAACAATAACCGTACACAATCTAGAATATTTTCATTTAGTTTACCAAATAAAAAGTTTATTTTTTAATTTTATAAAAAAAAGACTTTATTTACCCCTTCAAATATTCCACCAGAAAGTGATTTTATTCGAAAGTGTACCGCGAACATAATAAGATTGAAAACCACTTGTCTACAATATAGAGAAGTACTTTGAGAAGATATAATTATTAAGTACAAAGCTCTAAAATTTTGAATATGAACCCGAATTTAAGTTTTATTTATATTAAAGGCTATATTCCGATTCTTATTGTTTAAAATATTTGAGTCAAATTCTAAATTTCAAATCCAAATAGATCCCAGATTATGGATTCGACCACAATTTAATATAAAGCTAAAATCTATAGCCTAGTAAGCATTAGAAACCTTTTTACCGAAAACATTGTTTGCCAACATGATGCCCTTATTTCGGAAACAATTGGGAAACAGTTGGCCAACAGCTGTTGAGCAACATTTTTCACGTTTCCCGTGATCAATTTAAAATGGGGTACTAGAAACAATGTTGGTCAATATTTCCGACAGCAAGCAATGTGTGCTAGTAGTTGAGATAGCTGATCTAAATCGTCTGTCTCTTTTCATTATCCTGAAACCAACCATTTGTAAATTAACTTCAAAATCATTAGGAAACAAGCGAGTTAAGTTCCTAAATTATTATTATTATTTTTATTATTATTGTTGTTTAAAGGTCCATCGACACAGTGAGGTCATTAGGGCCTTGACATTTAAAGATACAGTAACAATTTTATCGCAAAAATACTCAATATGAGGAAGTAACCATTTGAAATGGGTTACTAGAATGTTTTAAGTGCTACACCTTCTAAAAAGTTCCTAAAACCACTTACGTCTTCGAGCTCCATTTCTGTAAGAAACTTATTTGTATAGTAGGAACAATTTTGAGTCACTTTACGAACCCACAACCGTTTTCTTCTTCTCTGTCTTCTTGAACAGCTCATGACTAAACACAAAGCACAAGCCATATCAGCAGCATCCTCAACAGATATGTATCACTCAACTGAACTCTGTATGGGAAACAAATGTTTCATCATTGTAGTCTGGACGAGAAACAATGTTTCTTAAATGTTTGCCAAAAGTCTCGTGCCCATGTTGGCCAACAGTTGTGGAACAGTTGGGAAATAGTTGGCCAACAATGTTTCCAAGTGCGTACGAGGCTTAGGAGTCAAACTATAGAATAATTTAACTTTTATTTATAGACACTAACATCGATCCTTGATTAAAATGTATTTAACAAATAGCACCGTAATGTTTCAGGCAATTATTGTGGTCTTTTTTTTATGCATCATTTTAATTCAAAATAAATAGTAGGCCATGGTGCACCGCACAGATTTTCTATTTTATTTAAAATAGAGATATTTTATTAAAAACTAGTTAAGATTTATTAAACGGAATAATTGCAGAAAAATTACACCAAAGATTATAAATTAAATAACAAACCGTGTCACAAAAATCCTGAGAAAATATGCACCAACAAAGAGCATAATTATCAATTATTTACCAGACCTAAACTTAAAAAGAATATTTGCCAATATCTCATAAGATATTTTGTCTTTAAGAAAAATATAATTCAAATTAAGTTTTTGTATCTTTAATAGTACTACAGCTTTTATGTAAAGTAGGATACCCTCGGTCAGTTTCACGATAAATTTAGATTCACATCTTGTTGTAATGTAGTAAACTACACATAATTTTATGGTTGGCTGGATAGTTCCAAAATCCCTCTGGGGAATTTTATGAAACCTTATATACCAAGTTTTAGCCCAATAAATAGGCTCCAGTCCCGGTAACAGACCGACAGACAGACATATAGTATTGTAAAAAATAATGATTCAGTTTCAGGGGGTCATGAAACGTTCACCTCCATCAAAATCTCGAGTTAATTTTTTTTTGTAATCACAATATTTTCTCTACCCATAGATTTCAAGAAAGTAAATATGGTACCTACGACGTTGGGCAAGCTATCAAGGACATTTGGAATCCCAATCGGGTGTAATCAGAGTAGAGCTCCACATATGAGTTAAAGCTATAATTTCACATCCTCTCTCCCCGCTGATGCTGGTCAACATCCCCAAAAAAATTTACTTTCATAGCATTTCACACACGAAAAATCAAGACATTGTCAAATTCTTTATATATATATATATATATATATATATATATATATATTGATAAAATGTAAGCTACCTTTAATTTTATTCTTACATCATACACTTTTTCGAGTGCTTCTATAATTTATATTTTTTAGCACCTCGTCCTACTATCCATTCGGGCTGTACGCATATGTATTAATTATACTAATATATATTAGTATTAATTATACTAATATATATATTAGTATTAATTATACTAATATATATATATATTATCGATATTAAAACTTTTGGTGAGACCAAGCTTGGCGCACCAAGAAATAATCCAATTTATTTTCCGGCCAGACATTTCAGCGCTACCCACAATTATTATTTAACGTGTCCCACGATTGGTCAGACAGAGAACCGTGCGCAGATGTTGTTTTTGCGGATTAACCAATCAACTGAGTGCCAGAGAAGGGCCTGTTATTGTGAAGTAATAGGGTCTCCAGAGAAGATAATAAGCAGAGGTAGGTATTATCCAGGGGCACAGGGGATCAGAAGATAGTCATCATCCTTATCATTGGAGGGAAAGGCAATTTTAAACACAAGTCAAATTGGGGTGGGATTATGTATTGGAAGCAAGGCAGGCGTGTTCTTCTATTAGTCGACACAATGGATCATGTCTGCGGCCGTAAATAGGGGACGAAAAAAAACCAGAACGTCACACATGGCGTAGTGCTTTTTGATACGGTTTTTTTTTAAAATAAAACCTATCAAATAATTGCAGGGAAGAGTATATTTTATTAATAAAGTGCTGAAAGAGGTCGACCAAATTAAATAGATGGTATCGAGTAAAGTAAGTAAGAAAAAAAAAGCTTCACCTTCATAATGCCACAATCTTGAATAAATATGGCGAAAAAAGATCAGATATTGTGACCATAATTGGATAAATAGAACGGCGCACGAGTAAGCCATTATAGCATAACTTTTTTATTTTACTTTTGAATTTATGTGTGAATTTGTAAGAACCTTACAGGAATTAACTTAAAGTATAGTGTGTGTTTCTTGCGTAGTGGTGTAGTTAAGAGTTGAGTTGAAGCCATTATTTTAAGAATCCCTACCTTTATTTTAACCATGAGTCTCAAATGTTTAATTCGAGTATGAATCTTGAAAAAACTACAAAGGTACAAGGAAATTTAAAATATAAATAACAATAAAATGCTAATATTTTTATTGAGATTAAAAATCACAATAAAATGCTAGTTTTTTTATTTTAATGCATTCACTATAACATTAATATATTTAGTTAAATGTTAAATTAATGGCCTAGTCTCTGGTTGTTGTGTTGGTATGAACCACGAATAATTAGTATTGGAGCTATACAAACAAATTCAAATTCAATCTATGAAATAAATCTATATTTTTTTTAGCATAGCGTCTTACTACCCGTTCGGGATGTACGCTTATTTACTACTTACGCTAATGTGAGTAGGAATAAGGAAATAATAGTTTAGAGAAAATGTAGCAGCACTCGCGTGAAATAATAGTGCAAAACTATTTATGAAAATCTAGCTACTTAAGCTCAGTGGGGATTTTAAACCCCGCCTCCCCGTCACCTTCAAACCTAACAAGACGATACTAACGGCTTTGTCCATGTGTTCATCAACAAAGGCGTCTTGAATCTTTATCTTAATCTGTTGTACGTCTCTCTACGAATCTTTTAAGCTATTGGCTTAGATCCACGGTTGTAATCATCACTGTAAATGGTGTGTCCATTTCAATAGATGATAGCCTAAGTTAATGGACTGCAATCTGGTTGTTGTCCTTAAGGCAAATACCCTAACTGGGAGGAAACACACTAGTATGGAAGCATTCAAACAACTATTAAAGGACTTGTTTAGGCAATCAATGTATGGTGAGATGTAGAGAGACATTTATTTTAAATTTCGACAACGCCTTAACCCGCAGGGTGGGCACACTGTCTAAGGCAGCCATCAAACTCACAATAGTCTAGGTTGTGAATGACAAGGAAGTTAAGATTATAAAGTAGGCCGGCTGCACTGAAGTAGTTTTTCCATCTCCTTTCCTCATATTTCCCCTTAAAATACACTCCCATTCCTTAAACCTCAGAATAAATCGTTAAATAGCCTTGACATGGAACGTAATAAGATGGGAATGTAGGGGTTGAGAGTTAAGGTCCGTATTTATTTATATTTTTTATAGCAACAAAAAAATTTAGCTAAAAATAAATCTACCATTGCTTCAGTAGATACGCTTAAAACTTTCTACTAAAGATGAGACGCTGAAATACTTGAATCCATAGAATCTTATGGTATTAGAGAGATTCGATATTCGTTAAAGTGTCAAAAAAAAAATCTAATATACATTTATGAATAACTAGACTTCAAATAATAATTATAAGAAATAGATTAAAGGAATAATTATATAAATATGTGTAATTGAGAGAGTAAAAAAATCAAAGAAAACCGGAAACGTAACAAATTGTATAAATAGAGTTAATTTGCTAAAATAAAGTGTTATATTGGTTGTTTATGACGGATTAGACATGACAAACAAAATATTATTTGTGAGTGGTTCCAAGATTATATTAAATTACATTATCAAATATTTTCACTGTAACTTAAATTTATATTTTTAAAGATTCTAGGATTCAAATTTGGATTTAAGATTCGAAAGAAAATTAAAGAATCGGATTCGACAAGTATAAGATTCAAGCCATCTCTACGTTATACACGTATTAGGCTAACACAAAAAGTTCTTGAATATCTGCCATGAGCATAGCGGTATTCGAACAAAACTTTTTAGGGGCTTACCTTAATTTTTTTTTGTCCAGATGTCACTATGCCTACGTAAATACTTAATAACTTTTTAGATTACCATGTGTAGAAAATCAAACTAAATCTGTCTACTGAGACAGTATTTTACCAAAATTTTTGCTGTAATAAAAACAGTAGAAATGACCTTGAATCGCGTTTCCTTCCACCCCACCTAAGTCATAAAAAATCATATTTTTAATTATATAAAATAGTTGTTGTGGTATGAACTCAACACGATATGACCAGGTTTTTAAGTAGGTCCTAATACAATCAATTAGGAAATAATTCTCTCTTAATGCGATTTTCATTCATTTGTCTAAGGCACTGACTGAATGAACTAGGACCAAAGTTAAGTTGTCGATGAGATAAACGTATGGTTCCCGATTAACTTCTAAAAGAGCCAAGGGAGTGAAAAAAAAAACCAAACACAAAATAATGCTAGCAATATCCTCTTACACGTCTTTGGATTTCCATACTAGTTTACAACCTCCCCCTCCACCCCATATTTTCCAAAAAGTTTCTAAGAAGCACAAACTTTCTTCTCATCATCTGTTGTGTCGTAGGGAACACAATACACTGAAAGGAAGTTGTTTCTCCTAAACTTTTACCCAACTTTCCCTTTATTATACGAAACAAAATTCTGTACCCCGAAATTCCTATCATCTTTCCCCAAACCCCCCATACACCCTTTCCCCCTCCCCCCATTTTCTTTCGCATTCATAAACAAAAGGCAAACGAAGGGAAGACTGAATTTGACATGTGGCGTCTCGTGATAGTTCTCTCTTATTCTCCGACTCTCTGTGTGTGTGTTTGGATATAAATATGGATGTTTATTACTTTCTAGTTGAACAATACCATCTGTTGCCACGTTTCAAAGTCTCTCACCAAACCTCCCTAACCCCCATCTTTAACTCGCTTATTTTAATGGGGCAAATTAATAGAAGTTGTATTTCCTCCTTTTCCGAATTTCTACCAACATTGATATCTTCAACGCCTCTAGATGGAAGCAACTTTTACACTCGCTGAAAACTGTTGAAGGTGTAGTGGAAAACAGGACTAAGTGAAAGATAAGGCAACTATCTGGTTTTCATTAAAAAGGACCATTTAGAAAATACAAAAACATTTTTTTTAGATCAACATTGATAGCATATTAATATGTTATTAGTATTATTTATAGGTGTTGATACTACCTATCGAAAGTCACCGTCGTAGATCACATAACCTGACGTATGAATACGTGAAAATAGATTGAGTAACTTTTCTAGACCCACTTCGGTGGCCGCATGGTCTAAGTCATCACTCTCGTAATAGACTAGACTGTCAAAGACGGGAAGTTCGGGATTCGATCCCGGTCGCATGTACTGAGGATGGTTTATCATGCAGATGCGGTACACTTCCTCTAAATTAAACCTTCATAATCCATACCCCATTAGAGTAGGCCTAATTTTTATATATGGATATAGCTTGAACAGGTAGTAAAACATGGATTCTAGACTGGATTGCTTGTGGCAAGGTCCACAAATATTTATTATTATTATTAGCACCGCGTCTTACTACCCGTTCGGGTTATACGCACTTACGCTAATGTGTAATGGTAGGGTGATTGTGAAGTGAAATGAAGGACCTACAGTTTAACGTGGAATCCGAAACACGGTGGAGGCCTGGCATTCCCCACATTCACAAGATGTCTTGTCAGAGGTGAAGGAAGGGTTTGGTAATCAGATAAATCTGTGCCGGGACCGAGGATTGAGCCCCGGCCGCCAGCACAGAAGTCTGACACCTTAGCCCTAGACCGCCACTTAATTTCGTGAAAAGATTTTATTTCGTTTTGTTTCGCACATTTATTAAATGCATATATATACTCAATTCATTGTTTTAATAAAGATATGTTTCACTGTCTAGTATTTATGAAAATAAATTGTGTTACTTGATTTCATATGTACAGCAATTCATTGTTTACATAACACTAGAAAAATACGCTAGCAAAATAATGTAAACATAAACTGTAGCAATTTTTGCACATTCGCCTACTTATAAAATCCACAAATAATATTGTATAACACTGAACATATGATCAATTGGGCAGCAAAATAAAATTGCACTTTATAAAGGTTTATTCCTACCAAACTTCCAAAGCTAAAGAGACTTGATATTTTGTGTGTCAGTAGTTAGCATGTATCAGTTTCTTGATTTACAAATGGATACAAATCTGTATAGGCGATTAAATATTGAAAGTATACTGCTAAATTTAGTCATTTCCCTCTCCCTGGTAGTTCCGTGCATACGTCTGAAGGTGGTGGGGTGAGGGGGGTTCTAAGTATTGCGCCTGTGGGTACCCCCACCCGAAGAGCATCTTATTCGACCCAGCGATTCCGGAGATACGTCTGGGGTTGAAAAGGGGGAGGAGGTGTCTTAGGTTAAGTGGTACAATAAAGGTAATTTTAGTTAGCCTAAATGTTAATCAAACACCCGATATATATTTATGCAATTTAGAAGAAAGACAATAATTGGATATTAATAATATGTATGATCCCTTTTATGCGAATTAATACAATGATGTGAGTGGCTAATAAATTATGAAACACGGAGTGCGGGTGAATAAAGAGTAAAGTTAGCCAATTAACTTGGAATATTCCGTATATAATATGTGTCAACTATATAAGAGTTCTTAAGTTAAATATTTAAATCGATATCAATAATAACATGTACTATTAAATTTACACTGGCTTTAATTTGACTCAGGGAAACATTTCTTTGAAATGCACCTTTTACAATCATACTTTCTATTCGATTGATTATCCCATAGCCCTTAGTGGCACTTAAAATAAATTATATTCACTCAAATGTATCAACACACAACTAAAAGACAAAACACATTTCTGAGCACTATAAATAATGTATATAGATTACTTACTGGTTCATCATCAATGGCGGCGTGAATTTCTCTAATGTTATAAGCGAATAAAAATGTTCACAATATCTAAGATGCACACACTAAAAACACAATATATAAGATATTATATAAACAAACCATTTTAGATCCAATTTATGCTGCGCTAACTAATCTAGATTAAATAAAATAACTTTAACATTAGATTAAAACGCGAACCCGGTAAAGTTAACAAACAATCAAACTAAGAAAACTACCACCTTTCAAACTAAACAGAACACAATGTTATCTGTAAAGGTGAAGAAGAAAGCCCTCGCTTATCTTTGATTGGCCAAATGAATCCCACCAATAAGATTTATAGAAGTATGTCTCAGTTTGTTATCATCTTCTGGCCAACACAATGCTCGTTCCGAGGAAGAGTGTCACAACCACTAAATTACAATATGAACAAATCAGAGTGGCTTAGGTAGGTTAAATAACTCCCTGAAATATACTATGAGTAAGATAAAATATAAGTACAATTTGAGATTATTATTGAGGAAAAACTCTTTTTTACGAATAAATCAATCCTTTACTAAATAATATATATTTGTGATATATGTATGCCGTTCTTGCTCGCGTAGTTTAGTGTAGGGACAGCTGTGTGATTTGAATGTGAAAATAGGCTTGGAACACAGGTCTTCAACAATAATAATGATGACGCAATAAAATGGGACGGTTCATTATTATTAAGAACGCAGGGACTGATAAAGATTAGAAGGGTCATCTTAAGGCCGGTATTACACTATCACATTTTTCTTTGATCAAAGAAATATATTACATATATTTCTTTGATCAAATATATGATAAAAGATTTAACGCCGTCTTTGATCAAAGATGTGTTATTACACTACATCACATTTCTTTCACAGTCGCTACAATATATGTTATTAAAATAATTGACTCCAATGGTTTAATTCCAAGTGCAGCGACTGTGAGTGTTATTGTGATAATCTCATTGCTGCTTGGAACTAAAAGAAAACCTGTTAAATGATTGTGGATTCTACCTTGGGTTGGGAGACGAAATTCAAGAGGGATTAACAGTTGCCTGCTAAAGGAACTTCAAACTGAAGATCCGGAATCTTATCAAAAATATTTACGCATGAACTGTGAAACTTTTAAATATTTGGTAGCAAAAGTCACTCCATTAATTAAAAGAAAAAATAAACACCTAAGAAATCCTATGACTGATTCGCACATGCAGGATAATCTTTCAGGTGCCATTTTCTTTGATCAAACCTTAGAGCATGTTCTATAACGAAAATATGTGATCAAAGATCTGTAAAATATTTCTGTGATCAAAGATCTTTGAGGAGTCGTCAAAGTTACATCACATTTTCTTTGATCACAGATCTTTGATCAAAGAAATTTGACAAAAATGTGATAGTGTAATACCAGCCTTAGACTAAGATTTTCCGCCGAGGCAACTTTCATTCCACCAAATATGTGATATAGCTGGATTGGGGAAAATATACCCAGATCCTATATATATAATACAAGCCATGTAGTGGGTTTGTCTGAAGTTTTTATTAAGCTTCCCGATACAGTACAAAACTGTAACTTCACACACTTATTACTTAAGTGTGTGAATTATTATTATTATTATTAGCACCGCGTCTTACTACCCGTTCGGGTTATACGCACTTACGCTATTGTGTAATTGTAGGGTGACTGTGAGATGTAATGGAGGACCTACATTTTAACGTGAAATCCGAACCACGGTGGAGGCCTGGCATTCCTCCCATTCACAAGTTGTGATTATATACACGTCTTGTCAGAGGTGAAGGAAGGGTTTGGCAATCAGATAAATCTGTGCTGGGACCGAGAATTGAACCCCGGACCCCCAACATAGAAGTCTGACACCTTACTCCTAGACCACCAGGTCACTTTTAAGTGTGTGAAGTTATCTCCCAAAATTCTTGAAATTGAATTTTTTAAAGGGAGGGATTAAACACGCCGTGATGACGTGGTTAGAGATGTATAAATATTATCAAAAAATCTTATACTTAAAAAAAATCCCGATAACCTTAGAATCGTGGACAAAAACCCTTTTTGAAAATTAGATAAAAACAACAGGGGATATAATTTGTGAGAAAATTCAAATTGTGATTGTCGTAGCCAGGCCTAGCCACAATTTTCATATTTATAATAGCTATCTAATAATGTGTTGACTGAAAAGAAGAAAGGTGAGTACGAGAGGGTGAAAGTTGTTATTAATTTTTTTTTTAGCACCACGTATTACTTCCCTTTCGGATTATACGCTTTTGTACTAATTACACAAATGTGTTAGGGATCAGGAAGGTGGTATTTAAAGGAAGTGTACGAGCATTTGCGTGGAGGGAGAGTGGAAAACCATTTATGAAAATCACCCTAAATACACCCAACCGGGATCGAACCCCGAATCCCCATCATCGTCAGTCCGGTCTATTGAGAGAATATCACCTTAGATCATGCGGCCAACGAATTGGTTACCAATCACTTAAGCAAACCTTAAAATATGTAGCCCCTCAACCAGAAGTATCCTCACTTTTAAATTCCCGACAGACGTTTTTTTTCCTGAGGCACAAAATTCGACCATGATTCCCGATTTTCCTGGATTTCTCCAACACTGTCCACCCTGATTTAGTTTGGGCACACCTGCTTCGGTGACCGCATGGTTTAAGGTGTTACTCCCGTGTTAGGCTAGACTGCCGATGACAGGGAGATTGGGGTTTTAATTCGGGTCGGGTATACTGAAGTTTTTTTTTATCAAAATAGTTTTGCACTCTATTCACGCAGATGAGGGTACACCTCTTCCTAATTATAACTTCCTCAACAATATCTCATTAACATAATCCTACATATATGTATAACCTGACCAGACAGTACAGGCGGGTCAGTGGACTTTTCTCTAGCGATAACAATCCGTAGCACAACTTCCTTCGGAGGGAAAGTTAAACCGTCGGTCCCATGTTGATTGAGGCATGTAAAAGAACTTCGGAAGGTGTGTGAAAATATCTTTCCCGGAAAAATTGGTGGGGTTTTTTCACTCTCGCTCATATTATTTCAATGTGGAAGGCGACGGGTACCTACTACAATTTCTGAACTCCCTAAGTAGGCCTACATGGGATTTCTACCAGAAGGTGCAGGTGATACTAACTATTCGAAGGGCTGTGTGTATACCTAACTTCAGGCCCGGGATTGTATTTACAGTACAATTTTCATAAAAAAAAGGACCTTTTATAAGATACAATCTCAATTTTTCGTAGCCAAAATTGATAAAATGTCACTATATTATTAACATTATTTCATAAGTATCAATATTATTTATCACATATTACAGGGCCTGGCGTATAAATACGTAAAAATAAATCTATAAACTTTTTCAATTGTTAGTCAAGAGGGCTCTTTCTTATGAAAATGGGACTGTGATGAATTATTATTATTATTATTATTAGCACCGTGTCTTACTACCCGTTCGGGTTATACGCACTTACGCTAATGTGTAATGGTAGGGTGATTGTGAAATGAAATCAAGGACCTACAGTTTAACGTGGAATCCGAACCACGGTGGAGGCCTGGCATTCCTCACATTCACAAGATGTCTTGTCAGAGGTGAAGGATGGGTTTGGTAATCAGATAAATCTGTGCCGGGACCGAGACTGTGATGAAGATATTGGAACAAAATCATCCTGGAATTATGAGACTTGGGTTGTTTTTGCAAAGGGACCAGAATTTCTCCAACATTGGTGCGTTTCCTTTGTAAAACTTGAGTTGGAAGCCGGAGTGTTAGTAACTGAAGTTTATTCCTGCCTCTTTCAGCACCGACACCAAAACTTCTGCTAAACAATGTTTGCTCACAACCATATTGAAGGAAGGTAACGTGGCAGGCGGTGATAGAGGGAGGGTGGGGATTGAGAAAGTAACTTTCACCCCCCCTTTTCGCGTATGATATTGTACAGAGCCAATTTATCGTGTTTTTTTAAAAATTCAGATAACTATGTTTTTAATCATCACAGCATCATCAAAGTATTATACCCGAGGAGTTGATCGGAATCCTTGTCAGTAGCTACCTCTCAGACAGATGAAATGGTTACGTTTAAATGTGATGGAAGGCGACGCGAGATAAGACCAGTGTTTTTGCAGTTTTTATGGCAAAATACTGTTTTTACACAAATAATTAAAATATTTCTCCATAAGAAACATGGAGTTTAATTTTTCTTCACATGGTGAAATCAACAAAAATTTTAATATCTGTGAAGAACATAGAGGCAATAGATGACAAACTCTTTGAATGAAGAGAAAAAAGTTGTGATTAAATCTCAGGAGATCCTTCAGATATTCAACAACTGGTGAGGTCACCACATGAAGAAAATTAAACTCTATGTTTTTACTGAAACCATATTTTAATTATTTTGGCTAGAAATAATGTTGCCATAAATACTGCAACAACAAAAAAAAGACTCTTCTAGCATCCCCTTCCATCCCAACTTAATACGACCTATGTGTAGTGAAGTGTTGCCAGGGTAAGCAGAATTTCTCAAAACAATGCCTGTGATATGTTTTCCCCTAATATGTCTGTACTGGGAATGTGTTTTAATTTATATTTGCCATTGATTGTCTTCTTTATGATGAGAACAGTTAAAAGGTACAGTTAAAACAAAACCTACCCCAGTAACCAGATATGGCGCGCCATAGACACACACACACACACATATATATACATGTGTGTGTGCGTGTGTGTGTGCTATTCGAAATAGTTAAGGAAATTGCCCACTTGTGACGTAACGCAAGTTAGAACTGTATTTATGTATTTTATTCAGTTTTTTTGTTATTTATATATTTCAATTAAATCATGGGAGTAAGTAAATATGATTTTAAACTTGAATAATTAAAAAACTAAAACACTGTTAATTGCATAATTTGCTACTTTGACATGTTCCACTTTGAATGAAAAAATAAACATGTGAAACACAAAATTATTATCGAAAATTCTAACAAGGGCGTCCGTCACGAGATTATAATCCCCTTCACGAGGTTGAAGGGTGCCGGAAGCCTAGAAAGGTTCAAAATCCTGGCTATTGACTTTAAAATAAGCCATGTCAGTGAGTGTACCTCATTTATCCGAACAGAGAGTACTTGGTTCTACTTAGTACGCGGTTTGCACACACGTACTCGTGCGGTGTCGAGTTGTCTTGGTAACGGTCTCTGGAGCCGCCCTCGTCTCTCAAGACGAAAGGAGGGGGTGAAGAGTGAAAAAGGGGGGAGGAGGAGGCAAATACAATGGAGGGTGAAGTTTCAGCACTGTCTTAATGAAACTAACAAATCTTTTTGAGGACCGCCCGTGTTAAAATAAGGGGGTAGCGGTTTGTCTGCAACTAGCTCGCTAGGGGGTGAAGGAGTTAAGGGGAGGGGGGAACAAAGACTTGTGAGGAGAGTTTCATTCTAAATAGTTACATTACCCAGTTGCAACTATTTTCATTTTAAACATTTTTTGAAAGAAAAAGTGGATGTCATATTTACTGTGTTTTTTAAGGTAATTAGACAATTAAAATTTGTATGTAACAATTTTATTAAGTGTAAAGTAATTATAAGGTTTAAATAATAATTTAATGATTTCAAATTATTACAGTTTGTGAGCTATAAGGATTAAAATTTTATATTTTACGCTTTTCGTGTATTATTGTTAAAGTAAAGTTATTAATGTATAGGATTGAAATTGAGTATAACTAGGCATTTTTATATTCGTATATTGTAAAGAAAAATAATGTTTAATGTATAACCTGGTTTAAAGTGGTAAACTTACATAATTTTTAATCATATGGTGATACTGTTCCTTTTACACCACTATAATTTTATCTTATTTCATTGTGTATTACACAATATCGTTATTTAGAGTTAATTTGGATTTTTTTTAAACCTAGCTCTACGCGTTAACTTTATTAATGTGTCCGAATTGATCGTTGCAAATATATATTTGAAATTTATATTTCATGAAATTGATTGTGTTGACTGTACCTATTGTATAGACAACACCCGACTATACTGGTTATCATCACTGAGGGAACTGCATGGTTACTATTGGGAAACAGCGTTATCATTCTCTTGTTGCCACTTGGTCAATCCTCCCTTAAACTTAAGACAACTTTTGCAACGCTTTGCCAAGCCTGGTCAGTGTCAAATAGTCACAATTAACGAAACCCCCAGGTAGAGCGGACGCAGGCTTCCTCACTTGGTCGGTGTTGGTGGAATGCTCTGGGACATTGCTACTTGCTATATTTTCCAAGATGTTAAATTCCCTGCCAAAATGTTATAGACTCTAAAATTCTTAAAGATGATCATGGTCGAATGGCCTTAAAGTAGGTTTCACCGAACCGTATATCACGAGCGACCAGTAGCCAGAAGTGACATTTTCAGTAGCTCACACGAGAAATTTATTTTTCTCTTTCCAAAGTAACTTCTCGTTGAAAAGTGTTGCCTTAAGCTTAGGACATGTATGACGTCTTTTCTCAAAGAAAAATGATCCGGTTCTGGTTCGTGTTGCACTTCGAGTGAACCATCTTTGTCAGTCATCATTTCCATCTGTAAGTGGTGAAAATTAAATAAATAAATAAATAAGCTCACAAGATGAACATCTTGTTAACTGTAATAAAATGGCATAAAAAGTTACCATAATTATTAAAAATTGTTGTAGAAAGTGAATAGCATTCTCCCTTGGAAGTTAAATACAAACTTTAAAAAGTAATATTGAAAAAAATATGTTGTTTTAAAAAATTAACAGTCATTGTGCTTTCTAGTAGCCTATTAGAAAGTACATTATTAGTAAGAAATGTATACTTTTTCTTCATTATAATTACGAAACAAGTCACAAAGCCTCGCCCTCGATTGAACAATTTGACATTTTGAAAGTAGTTCCTATACTCAATGACTTTGACAACCTCTGCCTTAAAAATAACAGTTCCGTCAGGCGCCAACCTCATCTGGTATGGTATGTAGGGACGGGAAAGATTCGGTTCGAATTCTGGACTGGTGTATTAATGATAACCTTTTACTCAATTCTTTCCAACCCCCCTGTACCTATGGCCCACTTTGGTGGCCGCATGGTCAAAGACGTAACTCTCGCAATATAATAGATTGTCGGTGATCGGGAGATTAGAGTTCAAATGCCGGTCAGGTGTATTGAGGGTTTCTTTTCCAAAATGATTTTCCACTCTACCTCCACGCAATTGTGGGTAAGCTTACTCTAAATTCAACCTTACTCATCCTTAACCCATTAGCGTAATTAGTACATTTGCGTATAACCCACCGAACAGTTATTAAGTTACGGTGCTAGGAAAAGAAAAAAACAATACCTGTGAAATGTTATAATCCATCAGTGGAGCACTCATTGGTTATGCATAAACAGAAATACATTCCCGATGTTAGGTATTTAGAACAAAGCCTATGTGTGATTGGTCAAATGGAGACATAGTGGATGGTAACAAGCTTTATTTACCCTAGGAGTAGATCCCCCCACCCCCCCACACACACATAAATATATACAAGTTACATACATACACACACATACATACATACATACATACATACATACATACATACATACATACATACATACATACATACATACATA
>CABFOW010000433.1:121567-204467 GCA_902141385.1 Timema californicum | reverse complement strand
TTTCCCTCCAGGTACAGTTTGCTAGTCAGCAGCAATCTCTTCTTGTTGAAAGAAACCTTGATCATTTTCCCTCCAGGTACAGTTTGCTAGTCAGCAGCAATCTCTTCTTGTTGAAAGAAACCTTGATCATTTCCCTACAGGTACAGTTTGCTAGTCAGCAGCAATCTCTTCTTGTTGAAAGCAGCCTTGATCAATTCTCTCCAAGTACAGTTTGCTAGTCAGCAGCAACCTCTTCTTGTTGAAAGAAACCTTGATCATTTCCCTCCAGGTACAGTTTGCTAGTCAGCAGCAATCTCTTCTTGTTGAAAGCATCTTTATCCATTGCAGTGGTTACTTACTGTATCACCTTTGTACAATGCACGTTTTTCGCTTTTAAACTTCCCACATATTTAAAATAACAAAACTATGTGCGTTAGAAATAATATATATAGCTGTTAAGAATAAAAATATATTTAAAAATTAGAAAATTAGAAAAAGCATTAAAATATTTGATATTAAACTATTTGTATTTTTAGTTAAGTGAAATATAATTGTTGTTTTGTAGTTTACCCCCTATACCATAAAAATTTGGCTAATCCTCCCCAATTTACGGCTCAATACATCATTTCACGACACTATACTAAAACATAGATTTACCAAATGATTTATATCACCAAATATGATTTACAAAACCAAATAAATTGTCGGAGTCGCTGATAACTAGGCGGGTAGACAGCTAAATGGCCTGATAATTTCACACAAACAGAACGTATCTCTATCGAGAGCGGCCAATCACGACAATACATCACAACTTAACCTCGCACGGATTGCGCGCATAAAATAGGTCGAGTATATGGAGCGGTGGATCGCGCGCTAACCTGACGCAAAATGCACGGCAACCAAATAATTCATGGACTCTCACGTGCAAGAAGTATCTATATGCAAACAAAAAAGTGTTGTTTTTATATCATCACAAGTGTTGAGACTATACGCGTATATAGTAACTACTCTTATTGGATAAGGATGAGGAAGAAAGCATATTAGAGATAATCAACCCGCATTTGCGGAGAAGTAGAGTGAGAAACCATTCATGGAAAACCACCCTCGGTAGACCCCACCAGGATTCTAACCCTGATCTACCCGTCATCAGCAGCCCAATCTGACACGATAGTGACGCCTTAAACCATTCTAACACTGAGGCGGGTTGCATAAATGTTCGAGACGGTCGCGTTTAAAAGCTAGAATATAATTGTATATTGGTGCGCCACGTCTTACTACCCATTTAGTCTACCCACGTTCGATTACATAGTAGAGGAAATGTACCCAAATTTACGAAGAACACCTCAATAAACCTCGATGGTGATTTAAATCCTGATCTCCCCATAGTAGATAAAATAGAATAGACGATATTGGCGCCTTTGCCTGTGTGCCCACATGGATAGGTTATCTTCTTATTAAAACCTAATGAAACCTGCATCTGCATCATCATCATCCAATGTTTCCAGTTGGATCAGTTTTTTTATGTTTTCGTTGCTAAAAAATACCACATTTATTGGAGTTCCAATGTTTTATTATCTATTAAACCTTAATAAATAAGTATTTTTAGGTATCTAACGTGCACTTTCTGAACCTTTTGATTATGTCAATACATGATTTATAAATTACATTAAACCTAGCACAGAAATAACACCTACCTCCAAGCCGTTAATTCATCACTGTGAAAGAGAAAACCCCAATTTCACAAAATGTAACATTTTCGTCCTTTATAGGAATTGAACCCGGAACCCTTAGCTCACAGTAGGCAGACACGTTACCAACTGAGCAAAGGTGTTGGATGTTTGAAACTTTTAATAATATTTGTATTACTATATAAAAAAGATACTACCATATGTTAATAAGTTAAAGTTTTGTTTAAAAAGATGACAATATTATAGAAAGCATCCAGCATTGTTTACTTTAGAACAAAAGGGTATTAATAAAGAGAGTAAAAGTAGTTTCCCCAATAAAAAAATAATTAAAAAAAGTTAAAACCCACTTCAGTGGCCGAACAGTTTGGAAAGGTACCCTAGCTCTCATGTTAGGCTGGCATGCTGATGATGGGGAGATAAGGGTTCAAACCCGGTCTGTTCTACTGAGGGTAATTATTTCTAAATGGTTTCCCAATCTCCTTCCATTCAAATTAGGGTAGATTACCTATAAAATACTTCCATCATCATTCTACCCCATTAGATTAATGATCATATTTTAATATGTACATAGCCTGAACAGGTAGTAAGACGCTGTGATCTTTCTTCTTATATATATTTATAAAATGAAGAGTTTGTGTGTGTGTGTATGTGTGTCATGAGCGTCTACCAAACGCAGAGAACTAAAATTTAAACAACAATAGCCCCCTGGTCACTAATATGTGCACCTCAAGGCAAGAATTTATAAAATTTAAATTTGATGTTTTTAAAGTAATTAAAAACAGGCTCGGAAGAAATTAAATAAAGATTTATTTTGTTCTGTTTGTTTGTTCGGGGATAACTACGCAATGCATTGCGTGGCTACTAAGGCCAACGCTGGCTATCGTTTAAGTTATACCACTCCGGATAACATGGAATTCTTTCTTCAATAAAACACAAGTTACCAAGAATATTGAATTTATTGTTATCCAAACAATACAGTCCTCGGTACAGAGTTTCGCCACTAGTGTTGTGGGGTGTTAATTCACCCTCCCAACTTAAAACAGAACCCAGACTGACCTCATTTAACCCTTAGAGGTCCTCACGTCACTTATGAACTATTTCTTCCCGCCGGAGAAAATCTTCCACGAGCCGAATAAGCGCTCTCGCGGAGGTTTAGGGAAACACCGAGCGTCCAAACGGCGTCCCTGAACGGTGACGTGCTGTCGTCACAAAGTTAGATCAGTGGTTTTTGCTCCAATCTCTTCATCGACACTCGTCGTTAAGTGACCAATGTACTTGCTAATAACGTTGCACCGAGTGATTGTTTACATTACCCACACAAGAGGGGGGTGATATTTATGTGCATCAATACATTTACACACACAGACACA
The DNA here is from genome assembly GCA_902141385.1 of Timema californicum. Lineage (NCBI taxonomy): Eukaryota > Metazoa > Arthropoda > Insecta > Phasmatodea > Timematidae > Timema > Timema californicum. Next base: position 201,430 of record CABFOW010000433.1, on the reverse strand, counting down.
GAAACACACACACACACACATACTCACACAACCTAATGAATAAAACACTTACCATACATGCATGCATTGGTGAAGGTCCCGTTTACAAAAGCAGATGAGGAATTATTTGTTTAGTTGGTAGCATTGATCCTATTTATTGTGCCAGCCTAAGCCTATAAATCAGTCAATTCAATTGTTTAAGGTTTATATTGCATAGTTCCGTTAGTTTCTTTCTTCTTCTTTTTTTTATGTGTGTGTTTTCAATTGAGGTTTTGTTATATACACGCCTGTGATTTGAATAGCTATATAAAAATGTAATGTTTTTGCTAAACAATAACTTAACAAGCCACGTTAATAAATTAACCAGCCACTGCCAAATTTATTTTTAGACAATTTAAAAAAATAGAATAATGCTGGACAATCAAGATTACTTTGATTGGATTCGTTGTTACACTTCGCCTTTGATTGCTGTTAATGAGCACAGTCCAATGTTTAAAGGAAGTCCATCTGACAGTTAGAAAAGCTATTAGATATATTCTCAGTTTATTTTATTTCATTATATTATACTCGCGTCTTACTAACCGTTCAGGCTATTATGATAACTACTCTGATGGGATAGGGATGAGGAAGGAAGCATTTTAGAGGTAGTATACCAGAATTTGCGTGGAAGGAGAGTGTGGGAAACAATTGAGGAAAAACCACCCTGAGCAGACCCGACCGGTATTTGAACCCCGATCTCTCCTTCTTTAACAGTCCAGTACAGTAGGAGAGTGACACCTTAGAACAATCGGGCACTCAAACTGGTATACTTTCATGTATTCATGCATCCACTCATGTAAGCTACAGTTGTGACTTTAAGATATTATCAATATCTATAATTTAAAACTATTAAAATAAAGTGGAAACTGGATAATTCAAAATTGAAGGGACCAGGGAAAAATTCGAATTATCCAAAAATTTGGATTAAATAAGTTTCTTAAATGGAATTCCCCTTTCCACTGTATATACCACCACTGCTTTTTCGGCCAAAGTTAATGATTTATAGGACTGTGGCTCGGACACACACACACACACACACACACACACAAACACACACTACTGTACAGTATGTACTAAACAAAACTAAAACTAAACAAAAACTAAACAACCAAACAAAATAAACTGGCACGTCACAAGATTATCGCTACGACTGAATCACTAGGAACAGCGCACGTAACCGCTCGAGAGGTTCAACCTTGACTAAAGGAGTACAGAATTTTACATGCAAAGACTTATAGGTGAGTGAGGGAGTGCGAAGAGTGAAGTGAAGGGAGTGTGAAGAAGGGTACTGACCGCATTCCAACGTCGATTCGCCTCCCGTTTCCAAAAATAGAACAATACGGCGCCGCGACTAAAAGTAGGAAAACAATACTGCACAGTATACTACAACTTATGAAAAGTTCGAATTAACCAAAACCAAATTCGAATCATCCTTTTTTTTAACATTGTTTTAATACAAAATTCACGGGACCAGGCCAAAAATTTGAATTAAAGATGATTTCAAATTACGGAAGTTTAAATTAGTCAGGTTACACTGTAGAAGAATGTTTGTTATCAATCTTGTACAAAAAGAATTTTGTATTTTCTAAACGGCTTTTTCCTATGACGCTTGGACTATATTGTCTGAAGTTCTAGGCATATTATGGCTCATGATTAATATTCAAAACATGCACCAACTTAAGAAAAACAGCAAAGTGAATTATAATTAATTACATCAGCGTTTATATACATGGGGGAGGGGAAAGATAAATTGAAAATTTCATTTTGGTAAGTCCCTCTCCCCAGTCCAGTAGTAGGCCTATTTAATTCTCAAACTTCCTATCAAAACCAAGAATATTCAATAATAGCTAGTAAAACTTATTATACCACATGGCCACCTTTGCAGGGTTTAGTGAGTGTTCCAATATGGGAATCAAACTCTGTATTGATATTATACAATATTTACTTAAATAATTATTATTTGAGGGGGGGGGGGGAAATAGGCTAATACCAAATAAAACAAGATATTTATTATAAAATACACACACACAGAAAAATAGAAGATAACTTTCATAACTTTTTTTTTGCACTGCACCTTACTACCCGTTCAAATTATACATATATAGTAATTAATAGGCAATTATGTTAGGGATAAAGAAGGTCAAATTTAAATGAAGTGTACTTGCATTTGCGTGGAGGAAGAGTGGAAAAGCATTTAGGAAAAATCCCTTAGTTACACTTGACTGTGATTCAAACCCTTATCTCCCCATCCAGGAATCAGAAACGTAGCTTAGGGAAAAGATAAACGCATTAATATAGGAAAAAACAAAACTGTGTTAAAATTCCTTCTCAAAGAATTAGGAAAGCTTTCAAACCCTGGCTATGACTGAGGTAAATGCGAGTCTAATAACTTAAGACCACTCAGCCAACTCTGCGGTTATTAGGAGAGTTCATGACTTACATACAAATATGTTGTCTTTTATTTTTAATAAGAAAACTTTTGTATTGTAAATACTTCAACGTATATTAAATCTATCCTAAAAGATTGATTAACACGTCCGTTGAAAATTGGGAGCAGTGCCTGCTTGAGTGGCGCTATTAAATTAATATGTTACAAATTAAAGGTGCAGCGTACCTTTTATATTTTTTATAAAATCTTGTAGACCACCTCTGTGATCTAGGGGTCAGGGTTTCTGGATACAGATACACAGATCCAGGGTTTGATCACCAGAGTTTTCAGATATTTGGTGAAGCATTGGTTCTGGAACGGGGTCAACTCAAACTCGTGAGGTCAAATATATGAGGAGCAACTTGAATAAATAGGTAGCAGCTTCTGTCTAGAAAACTGAAATTAACGGCCTGAGTGTTCGTTGTGCTTACCAGATAATGACTTCTATCCGCAGAAGTAGGCACTATCTTTACCACTAACAGACAGTGGCCGCTTGGTTAGTATGGCTCGATTGCGGTCTGACACCTTTTTTTTATTTTATTTATGAAAGCGTGTATCTTTGTTTGCGCCTNCCCCCTCTGCCCCCTTGTGCCCATTTCTCCCCCCTCTTCACCCCCCCCCCATCACATTGTCGTGGAAGATCTCTCACGGGATCTCTCTAGGCCCCGATAGTTTGGAGAGACCCCTCCCAAGGGAGCTTCTCAAAGTTTCCGAGCATTATTTCTAACACGAGGAGTGAGAGATAAGCCTCAGGGAATAAAGTCCTCCTTCCTTTTTTCTTCCTAGTGATGGAGTAAAAAGAGTGTAGAGGGGTGTAAAGTGCCCCAACACCTCGCCCGTTACTCCCATCTACCCCTCACACACTCAGAATGCTACAAGATATGAGACTACTACATTCGGACATTGTACAGCCTCCCCCCTCCCCTTGTATCTATAGCTCGTTGAACATTGATTTACCATAAATTACGTGTCTTGTAAACAAGCCTACGTTACCAGGGAGTTTTTTATTATTATTATTTTACCCGGGGGCGTAGCTTACTTCAAATACCCTAGAGGAATGTTTTAGGGCGTATTCACTCCGACATAATGAAGGGTATTACGGGACTGATAGTCCAGCCTTCCTCACTTGTGCAGTTTTATGCCATGCTGAGGTCTAGGGCCGTATTTATGGTCCAGTCTTGGGAGCTAACCAATCTCCCTGCATACAAATAGTGTGCAGTTATATGGACCGAATTAATAACACAGTCTCTGAAGTTAATCACTCTCCCAGTATAAAAATAACAAGCAGTTTATGTTGAATGCGGGGATTGGCTGGACCATATTTGTAATTTGGGTTCGAAAGTCAACCAATCTCCCAGTATATGAACAACAAGCAGGTCTTGTTGAATTCGGGGATTAGCTGGGCCGTATTTATATTCTAGGTTCGAAAGTTAACCAATCTCCCAGTATTATCTCCCAGTATATGAATAACAAGCAGGTCTTGTTGAATTCGGGGATTAGCTGGGCCGTATTTATATTCTAGGTTCGAAAGTCAATCAATCTCTCAGTATACGAATAACAAACAGTTCATGTTGAATGCAGAGATTCGCTGGGCCGTATTTATATTCTAGGTTCGAAAGTCAACCAATCTCCCAGTATATGAATATACAAGCAGGTCTTGTTGAATTCGGGGATTAGCTGGGCCGTATTTATATTCTAGGTTCGAAAGTTAACCAATCTCCCAGTATACGAATATCAAGCGGTTTATGTTGAATGTGGGTATTTGTTGGGACTGATTGGGCTGTATTTAAAATTTAGGTTAGGGAGTCAATCACTCTCCCAGTACACGAATAACAAGCAGTTCATGTCTTAAGGGAGATTAGCTGACATCCGACCAACACCCTAAAAACCTAACTTTTCCATCAATGCCAGTCAAGTGCTTCACGGGTCGTACACCTTAGTCCATTCGACCACCATCGCAGTTGGTAGCCTAACCAAGTACGAAGTGGAATCACTTCCCGAGTGGTCGACATTACGCAGGGGGGAGCGCATCAAGTTACACTCCAGAATAACTCTGTTATTCTTCTGATTTGCTTCTCATATGGTGTTGATTTACTCCATCGTCGTCAAATTGGCTTCACTGAACGTCCGCTAACTCGGTTACGTCGCTTAAACCAAGCTGAAGAACATCAGGCAGAAGCCTAGAGAGACCCCATTCAACCTCCTCTAATGAAACGAATGGGAAGGGGGTAGAAAGACTGAGAAAAAAGTTGGGGGTATGCATCCAACCCTAACCATTGCGTCCCTCCCTCTGAGGGTAATGTATCAACGAGGGTTGGGAGGGTTGATCCGCCGTTCACACATTCCCTTAACACTATAGAGCTCATTTATCGACAATAAATTGACTGGATAATGGAATTTATCGAATAAACTCATTTCCCTTGAAGTTTGTGTGTGTGTGTGTGTGTGTGTGTGTTTTTTCTCCCCTTCTTTTCCGAAAGCTAAAGGTCTGCATAATATTGCAATTTGTCTGAGAGGAAGGCGTTTCCGATTTTTATTTCCTTTCCTTATGCGGTATACGGAGCTTAATTCCGGAGGAATAAGGAATGTGGTTTTAGTTTTGAGGAAACCAAGATAGTGAACCGTATTAAACGTAATGGTGGCTGTTTTGTGTGTGTGTTATTTGTTTTTGTTTTAAATAATTGTCTGGGTTAAGCTAAAGTAGTTGAAAATAGAATAATAATAAATAAGAAACACCGTTTTAAAGTTTTGGTTAGAAGGACTCTTTGAATACAAAACCTCTTGATATTAAATTAATCGAGTAAAAGATTCGTAAACGATTCGTCCTTGTCGTAGGAACGGGATCTAAATATAATCCTTCTAAAGACGTACCGTAAGGCAAGAGTTCTTAACTTGACGGATTGTATTATGACCCTATATTATATGCAAGGAGTATTGCAAGGTAATATTGCTACCTTGCAGGGCAAAAAACGGAGTGTCCAGTATTTATATATTTTTATTTCTTTTAAGATAATGGGGGTGTTTTATACTTTGTTAATATGATCAATTTATCTTGCGTTTGAAGTATAGTGGGGTAGAAATTAAGTATCTATGCCGTGAAAAATTCAAAGGAGGTAATACTAGGGATTTTTAGATCCATAACTAGAGTATCTATGGTAGGAGTGTAGGTAGAAGCTAGAAGAAGGTTCTTTATTGAAAGCATTGGCTGAGAGTAACTATGCTAACCTATTCGTAAATAGTTGTTATTTGCTTAGTAATATTCTAGTATCATTAAAAACAAAAGATTTTAATAATACTTTCAGACAATGTTTGCAATAAAGAACTTTCTATCAGCTTTCACCCCCTTTAAAACCGTAGATAGACTGTAAGTGTGTGTATATGCACATGTACTTACAAAAACATTAGTAGTCTGAGCGGTGCATGAGATCAATTTGAACTTTGACCTAATTTCAGGTCACTTTTACGCTATTTATAGACTTGTGTCTGTGGCCAGAGATAAATAACTCACCAGGTTTCACCATTATTAACCTAAGATCCTGTGTCGTCATCTTGGGGCCACTGACCATAATCTTGCCCATTTTATCTCCATAATTGCCCAATAGGGGTTAGTCCACCACTTTTCCCCACCAGAGGTAATTAATCTTTTGATATTGTTGTGGTCATCGGAAATCAATATTATTGTTGCTGTTTTGGGACTTTAAAACCTGAAGATGTATGTGAAAATTATTATCTACCTGCGCAGCTGTAAGACACGGTACAGTGACCAACCGCTGAAATCGGTAAGAAATAGTTGTCCAGTTGAGAAAGCTAGACATAGATAAAAGGTATAACATTTTGGAACCAGTTTTTTTAGTTGTAAACAAAACTCTTGTTGCGAGTGCTAGTGCCCAAACTTAAATTGAACCACGATACTTTAACTTTAACTACAACGTCATTACGGGTAGCTGCGCCTATAAAAATTATGCTATTAAAAGCCAAGTATCAGAAACAAAAAACTGAAGCTTATAAATATCTGAAATCAAGAAAACTTATTCAAGAAAAGTCCACACATAGTGAGAACCTTTCACCTTCATCATCTACCGTATTGTTACATACACCTAAGCAACTAGCGTAATCTGCTTCAATGACAATAACTCCATCAATTAAGATTCAGCGGGAGTTGATTTCAAAACAGCATTTTAGTTATCAAGTCTGTCACAGTACTTCAGAGCGCTAGTAGTTATTTTCTAAATTTGGATTTATTTATTTTTATCGCTGGAGGGGAAATAAGGGAGAATTTCTTGTTCAAAGCAACCGACGAGGAATTATTAGGTAAAGAAAACAATCAACATGGCTTGCAAAGGTTTATTTCATGGAATTGAAAAACAAAGCAAACAGCAACAAACTTTAGATATGTGTGTCTAACGCTGCTCTCGTGTTAGATTTGACTGCCAAGTACGGAAAAATCGGGGTTCAATCCCAGTCGGGTACACTTGATCAAATTACACCTATTTCATCCCTTACCCATTAGCGTAGTGGACGTATAACCCGAACGGGTAATAAGAAGAGTTTTATTTTTAAAAAACTACAGTATACGGGAGTATTTTACGAAATTGTTTGCAACTTTGTCATCACGCAAATGCATGTATATTTTCTCTAAATTTCTAGCTTCAAGTTAAAATAATTTATAAATAATATGGAAATTCGAATGTTAAGTGAAACCCTGAATAAAATAGCTGCATAAAATAATAAATAATATAATTAGCCAATACGATAGTAATAGTAGTATAAAAATATAATTAATATGTATTAATATTATTTGTGATGATTGCTTTTGAAAAAATGTGTATATATAATATAAAATACTATATACACTATGCTTATTATTATTCGTACGAACAATACGGGTTATAACCACGGTAGTAGGGTAAGGTTTAAGATGGTAGAATTAATAAGAAATGTACCCGCATTTATATGAAGGGAGAGGGAGAAACCTTTTTAGAAATATGTCCTTAGTTCCTCCTGCCAAGATTGACTATCCTCGGAAAAACATAATTATGAACCTTATAATTGAGTCCGCGTGCCCACCGATAGTGTTTTATTTATATAATTATAACATATATCTATATATATTTATTTAACTATATATTATAGTACTTTTTAATGATGTGTGTAGTTTATACCACGCTACCCACACAGGTGAGCATGTGGGAAAAGTCGTTAGTTTTGTCAATTCTAGCTTTATGGTGACTAAGAGGTCGGGGCTGGAGTTCCTTTTGGGTGTACATACGGTTCTCTTTAGTTAAAATTATCTCCCAAGTTTTGTCCATGCAAATGCGGGTACATGTTCTCAAGAATCCTATATTTTTATATATTCACAATGATATCTATTTTAAATTGGTGGGGGAGCTATTCTGTGTTGTTTTATTGTTTTGTTGGATGATATTGCTACTGTTTGCCAATAAAAAACCAATAAGACTATGTAGTTTTTGCTCGAAAATAGCGGGAGGGAATTTAACATGACATGCAGGTAAATGCTATTTTTTATTAGCTATACACTTGTGTAGTTAAAAAGACGTTAGTAAAATTAATCCATTTATTTTGACCAACTATTTGATCTCTACAATTTAAAGCTTTATTGGTTACACAAATATGTTGTTAATAAGACTTTAATAAAACACTTTATTTTGGCCAGCTATTTGATCTCTAGAATATAAAACGTTATTGGTTACACACTTGTGTTCAATCAAGGTTCAAATCTCAGCTGAGTGATCACATGGGGCAAAGATTTCAAGAACCTCCTAACCAAAAGTAAAATACTATTTGTTCCCAAATATTTGATTAAATTGGCTTTAAATATAAATGATAAAATAATATTTAGTTGGTTCATCAAGTTCCAGGGTTATTAAAAGCCTTATAAGGTGATGAAGGTACGTTATAAGAAATGCACCCACATTAGAGGGCAGAGAAAACTCACGCGTGGAATCAGAAGATGGCGTAACTTTTAGAATCATTAAAGATGGATATGACAACATTAAAAGGGAAGACAAACACAATATGACTTCTACAACACAGCGGCTTGTCAGGCTGGATGAGTTCAATGTCTAAAGTCTCTGCTGAATGTGCAGAGGTTGGATCTATTTTCTTTCATGCTCTGTGAATCACTACACATCAGGGATGTGCGCTTAGGTTTCATCCTTTGCTCAGTGTCGTCCCGTCTAAACAAGCAATTCGCATATAACTTGACGTATGAATAGGTAAAAATAGATCTATGTAGTTTCTTTTATAACCGTAAAACCATGGTGTAAACAGGTTAAAACTTAGGGATAGGCCACTTTATACCTCGTGATCACTGGTGCATATCTTTATTATTTTTAAATGCTGTGTAGCCGTACTGAAATTAATAATCATTCTAGTAAAAATAATAAAATTTGTGTCTTAACTTAAAGATCCGCCATATTGCGTCAGGAAGTTTTGAATTAATGTAATGTGTGGAGTTAAAATTGTGATAGAATATCGGTCACGCTGAATTGTGATAAGAGTCAAAGTTCCAGGATTTGACTCACTCAAAAATGGCAGGTCACAATAGTGTAACTATTTATAAACAAAATATTATGGATAGCCTTTCAACTCCTACCAAAGTAATATTTATGATTCGCCACTGATCAATATTATTCTCACGGAAGGTTGGCGTTGATGGGGTGAGAAACTCTTAGCATGCCCAATCAAGGTTCAAACCCCGACCTTCCCATCATGGACAAACCAGAGGCATTAGACTAGGCGACCAATGATGCGAGTATTAAATAAGCAATGTAACTTTAATTTATTGATTCTATTCCTCAAGCTACATTTATGATGAAGTAGTTGGGTGATAAATATCCCCAGAACAAATGAACGTGGCTAAAACACTATCAATTAATTATTCGAGGTCCCTTTCGTCTGCCAGCAAGCTTACCTTGCATTATTCCACTATGGTGCAATTTATAAAATAGGGTCATAGTGTAATAAGTCAAGGTAAGACTGATACCTTTCAGGGTAAAATAATGAATTCTTTCGATGGGTCGGCCGAGGAAACGNGGTAAAATAATGAATTCTTTCGATGGGTCGGCCGAGGAAACGACCCCCCACCCCCACCCCCCGGAAGAGCGCTATCAGCATATCTTGCAACTGACCTGTTACAGATTGTGCCAATAGATTCGGTGAGGAAATATACCCGAATTAGAATGTAGGGAGAGTGGGAAAAACCCTCAGTACACGTGACCAGGATCCAAACCCCTTCTGGTTACCCCGTGTGAGGCTGTCATTCTACATCTGTAGAATGACAGCTTTGGGTAAATCTTCAATAAAATTAGCCTAGTAATTTATCACTAATATATTATTATTGTAACAAATACACATTATAGTATCAAAGCTGAGTATGAAAAAGCATATATTATTTACTATTTAACTCTTGTTTATAATTGTTTGTTGCATAAATCTATTAAATGATTTCTTCTTTAAATTAGAGCGAACCTTAAGTCATGAAGATGGACTGTTTTTGTGTTATTTTCCGAAGGAAACGCACGCTCAATACAAAAATATAATTTGGAGAACAAGCTTATTTGGTGTAAGCCCTAGTCACGAAGATGGAGCATTTTTATTATTAGTTCCGAGGTCAATGCACGCTCAATAGAGATTACTTTATTTGGCGTGAATCTTGGGTTCAGGGTGAGTCGATACATGTGGCTCGGTGAACTGAACCTACTTGATCAGGGTACATTCAACGCTACCAGCCCCTCGAGGCGATTATTATGAGGGGTAGAAATGTCACCAACCTCAGGTGCGAAATTTTCGTCACGGGATGAACGTTTGAGGGGAAGAAAGGAAGATTCTCAGCGAAGGGATGGAAAGAGGTGGGACTGACCTGTTTCCACTTAGCTCTCACCTACCCAAGGTTTCTACAGTAACCCCATGGCTTCTTTGGTGCTGACTGACAGCTGACGGTTTTGAAAAGTTACCAGAAAAAATCATGTATCCCTACGCCGAACCAAATGATCTGCAAAAACATGTGTTTAACAGCTGTCACTTCTGACGGTTAAAATTTAGCTATATACTTTAATGTTGATGGTCAGAAGTCAGCTGTGAGCTGTCAGTCAGCACCAAAGAAGCCATGGGGCTAGTGTAGTATAATCTAAAAACCTTGTCACCTACCAACGCGAGAGAAGCTTCGACACGCTTTACATGACAACGGATGATTTGAAAGAAAAAAACACTTTTTCCTAGGAATTCAAGCCAATGGAGCACAATCCCCACTAAAAAAACGCACCAATGTCCTCTCAGGGAATCGAAACAATGGGCCTCCATAATAAAAAAATAATAAACACCTTGGGCACCAATTAAAACCACTGTACAAAACCACGTACAAAATAAAAAACCAATGGGGCACACTCCCCCATAAAAAAATCGAATTGGCCAAATTGAACAAGATCAAAATGGTCAATGACCTTTAGTGGGGTAAAGTGGCGAACCAACCCCTATTGCGCAGCTATGAGGAAAATATTGGCAAGATGAGGGTCATTGACCTCAGAATGTCAACATAGGATTTAAGGCCAATAATGCTGACAGCTGGTGGGTAAATGACCACTAGTCACAGGAACATGTCTATAAATAGCATACAAGTGACCTGAAAATAGGTTAAAGGTCAAGTTGATATTATGCACCATCAGGATACTTGCATTGCCTTTTAAAAACCTTGTTTTAAAATTCGTAATTTAATATAGTGTTCCTCTTATTATAATAAATTAATAGCCAGACCTGCATTTCTCGGAATGCCAATTACATTTCAGACCCTTCTAGCCTGGTTTGTTGGTGTCGGAGAGGTTTGGTTCGAATACCGGTCAGTTTTACTAAGACTGTTTCTTCCTAAATGGCGTTTTCCTCCAAGTAAACGATGGTACATTTAATTATCATTTTACCTTTCTCATTCATAACAAATTAGTTTAAAAGGAGTGCATCCTAGACGTATGATGACAAATATTTATGGTGTTAACGCATTTGCGAAAAAATAATAACTTATAGAAGAGGTTTTCCTTAAGAGTGCTTAGAATTAATTTTAACATTGATTTTTGTTGTTGTTGAGAAACTATTTGTTATTTTTGTTAACTAATAAACGTTAATTTTAAATAAACATGGTTATGAGCATTATTTAAGATTTTCATTGTTAAAAAATCCCTTTAAGGTTTTTAATCAAGTTAATTGGGTATTCACTAATAATGCATTGCAACTTCAATAAAATATATTGCACTACTTTTATATAGCAATGAAAATATTGAATAAAGTTCCAAAATTATGTTTATTTTAGAACAAGATTTATTAATCACGAGACTACATAATTGTTTACCAACAACTAAATAAAATATTAAATACAGTTATACAGCTTATAAATTTCTCGAACTGCCTTAAAACGTGTTAAGAATTATATATGGCCATAGTCGGGTTTTGGTAAGTAGAGAGACTACAGACATATCTGTTTTACAGTTAAGTGTGTTACTGTTTCATTATTATTATTATTATTTAATAGGTTTTGTTATTACATATCAAAAGGGATAGCAGTGGTTAACATTATTTTAGGTACGAATATATGAAAACCAGACAGTACCCATCGATTTATAGATGGAACTAATTGATCTTTGATGTAATTATGAATTGAAGGCAAAATTTTCTCTAATTGATTTTTATAAAAATTACTTGCCTAAGTTATTCGAAGCAATGAACAATCGTGCTCTAAAAACGGCAACACTATTCAGAACCACCTTCTTACGTGAAGTAATAAAAACAGATTAATAAAAAAACAAGAGACAAGTATCTCATCAGGTCTGCTATAAGTAAACATTATTAGCGTCCTATTTATGTTTTCTCTTTTTTTTAACATTTGCATTCTTTCAAATAAATGTATTTGTAGTACATTTTATTTGTTTGTTTTTTTAAAAAGTGTTTCTATGTAAAGTAAAATTTATAATTTGGAACCAAATATCTAAATTAAAATGTTAGCATGTTTCATAAGTACGCTTTTCAAGCATCATTCTTCTCTATAATTTATAGGCCCATTGGTAAAATTAGTAAAGGAGAAAAAGGTGGGCGGTTGTTTGGTTAGTGAGGGGGAGGGAGGGGATTTCTTAGCGGCCCGCCATTGATCAGTTAATAGTAAAAGTGGCCCGAGAGTGTTGAAATGTTGTGCACAACTGTACTAGATCATACGTCCGCAATTACGCATCTCCTGTGCCCTTTTTCAAATGATATTACCGGTAAAGTAGTAATTTATTTCACGTGTGCCCTAAGATAGTCAACTACGTTAATATATGCTATTAAAAGAACACTTTAATTTGTAAATTGTTTAAGAACTTTGGCGCCAAAACGACAGCACCCCAGGCCATGGTGGTCCTGCTGGCCTACCCTTTGGGTAGCCCTGTGTATATTTAAAAACCAACAATCACATATATATACCCCAGGCCAGCAGGACCACCATGGCCTGGGGTACTGTCGTTTTGGCGCCAAAGTTCTTAAACAATTTACAAATTAAAGTGTTCTTTTAATAGCATATATTAACGTAGTTGACTATCTTAGGGCACACGTGAAATAAATTACTACTTTACCGGTAATATCATTTGAAAAAGGGCACAGGAGATGCGTAATTGCGGACGTATGATCTAGTACAGTTGTGCACAACATTTCAACACTCTCGGGCCACTTTTACTATTAACTGATCAATGGCGGGCCGCTAAGAAATCCCCTCCCTCCCCCTCACTAATATATATATATATATATATATATACACACAAATAACAAAACAAAATAAATCCAAATAAGAATACAGCTTTATGGAATAATATTGTTTAACTAAAATTATCAAACAAGCATTATAATATTGCAAAATATCATGCCTCAAAAAGTAGCGGCTAAGCTAGGTTTGCGTTGATAAGATTGTTTTAGAATAACGCACACAATCCTGAATCAAAAAGTGAAGGTTAGGCTAGGCTTGCGTTGATAAGATTGTTTTAGAATAACGCACACAATCCTGAATCAAAAAGTGAAGGTTAAGCTAAGTTTGCGTTGATAAGATTGTTTTAGAATAACGCACACAATCATGAATCAAAAAGTGAAGGTTAAGCTAAGTTTGCATTGATAAGATTGTTTTAGAATAACGCACACAATCATGAATCAAAAAGTGAAGGTTAAGTTAAGTGGAGTGGCTGGAGGTTTTTAACATTGGTGTTTGTTCATTTCGGACCACCTCTTCCAGACTTGGCGTAATTCTGTCTAAAGGTTAGTGAACCTTTATTACAACCCTTACTGATAGTACATTTTCGGCACAATTAGGGCTCGCCCATAGTTACTAAAGGGCATTATTGAGATTTTGTATGTTACTGCTCTAAGGGTTTGATGTATCGCTCATGCGCAGAACATCACCTTCATGAATGAATTCAGCACATGTTTACAGAATTTGTGATTTCACAACGAACACCGTGAGGCTACGTGAGCTACGGATAGATGGAGAGACCCACTGTGTGTGTGTGTGTGTTTGTGTGTTTGTGCAACAACCAATAAGGACTAAATTTACAAGCTGTCAAAGCAGAGAGCGTGACTGGCTAGAGTGACATGTATTATCGGGGGAGGGGATTGGGGTTGTGGATGGTTTTCGAGGTGAGGGGGAAAGGGTAGGTAGTTATGGGGTAGCGTGTCTGGTAATCTAAACCTCAGTCGGGGTGCACCGCCATGCCTGAGGTTTTGGGGAAAAGCTAGAGAGAGTATGATGGATTGCTGTTTGTTGCCATGGCAGGAAGACAATCTCCTTTTGGTTGAGGTTGATGGAGCTGTGTGTACAGATCTGTACATCAAGAGTGGCTTGAAAACGTGATGTTTCTCTTAAGAACACGTCGATCCCCCCTCTCTTTTTTATTTCTTTAACGAAACTCTGTATGTCTTGTTTTGTAAAGGTGTAGATCTTTGTGCGGCATAAGGGATATACATGAAAAACTGGTTAATATGTATATATTTTATAACAAAAAATAGTTACATATAATTTAATAAAACAACTGTCAATCAAATAGTCAAACCGTTTAAGGACGGAGATTGAAGGAAATGAGAGTAAAGCTAGTAATTTTTGCAGTTTTTGTAACAAAACTTTTTTGCTCAAAATAAATCAAATATTTCTTCATTAGAAACATAGGGTTAAACTTTATTCGCATGGTAATATCAATAGTTCTTTTATATCTATTATGAGCATAGTAGCATAAACGAGAAACTCTTTAACTGGAGAGAAAAAGTTGTCATTAAATTCTAGGACATCCTTGACAGATATTCAACAAATGCTGATATAATTATGTGAAGAAAGTTAAACTCTGCGTTTATACTGGAGAATTAATTGAAGATAATGAAAGTTCAGTATTTTTTGCAGTTTCTAGGATTTTTTCTATGTAAACTAAATGAAATATTGCTCCAATAGATATGCTTAATTTAATTTTCTATGTTTAATATTATCAACAATTATCGAATACTTGCCATGATACTTTAGTCAATCAAACATCACTTTTAACCAAGCCATTTGAGCGCAACATTTTTTTACTCCTTTTACTCTTTAAGTTCATAATATATAACGTACAAATCAAATTCTAATTTTTAACTAACAATATAGATTAATTATTTAACGTTTCATTTATTGAACAATGGGATTGAAATGTTGTATGAATAACATAAATATAGTTGTAACAAATTCAGCTATAATAATGTCCCAAATATGGAACATTTGATCCAAATGGATGACTCCAAGATACACGTGGCAAATATTCAACATAAGTTAGGATTTATTTTGGTGTAAAATTAAACTAAACGTTTCTACTAAAGTGATGTTTGATTTGACTTTTTTAAACATTTCCCTTTATACAGGTTAGCTCCTTCCCCACCCCCTCCTCCTCAAACCCAGGGTAGACATATTTAAAAAGGGTTTTTTAAAAATTGCACACAAAGGAGATTGAAAACTCTTGTTGAAATGATCACATCCTGCCCAAGCTATTGGGGCCAAACCACTGTATATAAGATTCGAACCTGAACCTCCCTACCATCAGAAATACAGTCTAGTTAGAGATTTAAGTCCTAGACCACGTGGCCACCAAGTCAGTTAGGTATTAAAAGTTTACCCATAGTAATTATTACCTGTTTCAATGGCAGAATTGTCTAAGGCATCACTCTAGTGTCAAAGGCAGTGCTACACATGCGGCGTATCCGGTGAATCCCGAGTAACAAATGTTCGTCATTATGTACGACAAATACCTCCTAGTGTGGATGAGTTAGCTATGATGAATGTTCGTTATTTGCCGAATATTCGTCATAGTTCGTCGAACTATAAACATTTCGATTCGATCGTCAGTGACCTATCACACATCAAAGGGCACGAACATTCACCTTTTCTCGTATAGACTGCCCCGTCCACACATTCGCATCTAGGTTTGCCGGTCGTGTGTTGTGTTTACTGTTGAAATGAAGTTCTACAACGACTTGGTCTTGCGATTTTTGGACCTCTATCAAAAAGAGCCATGATATATGGAATCTAGCCCATAATTTACATAAAAATAGGAATGATATAAAGGCCCTATGATTGTTGGAAGCGTGTTCACCAACAGTTTAGCGTGTATTTTTCTGCTATTGACCTTAAAAAAAAAATCTTTAATGGCAACGTTCAGAACATGTCTAAATAAAGTTAAAGAAAGCGGTGGAAATGATGTTTACAAGCCGTTTCCACTTCATCCTCCATGTTAAGCACGAAGGTTCGCCATTCCCGACCGCAAACTTCTTGACTCTGAGATTCTACAAATAGGCGCATGTGTTTAATATGTGCTAGTCATTCTTCAAAGAGTTTGGCAAATTCGTGAAGAGGCAAATGCTGCATGTGTAGCGCCGCCTTTAGACTGGCCTTCAGAAAACGGGAAGATCAGAGTTTTAATCCTGGTTTCCCACTCTCCTTCCATGCAAATGAGGGTAGATTACCTCTCAAATGCTTCCTTCTGTATCTCTAAATCTTAAGAGTAATTATCATCTAGAAGCGTAGAAATGGGACAGATAGTGAGTGAATGATACGCGGCGATAGAAAAAATATTTAAGAGAATTTGGAATAATATTTTTCACTGAAAGTTAAAGCGATTGTATGAGAGCTTGTTGTTAGAATATTTTAGGGTAAAGGCTTTATAAACCATCGTAAAACCATACTCTTGTCTTCCTGATTGTCTCAGATTATTCACAAAGTGTATGAACCCTCTAAGGTAGGCCAAACACAATACTTGTGAGTATAACAGGTTGATAGCTTAGCAGAGGTTAGTTCAACAGTCGCAAACAGAGTGTAGTAGGATTATAGTAAAAAGGGAGTCTTAGGAAAGCTAAACATTATTTATTGCCAACATTGGTGCACGGAGATTGTATAAGTAGCTTTTATAACTGTAGATAATATTGCTTTCTCTCTGAATTGTACTTTGGTTTTCCCATTAACTTTATACGCTAATGTGGGTGCACATACTCTGAACAAATTTACTCTTATCTATCCCCTTAAACTAAGCCATTAATAGCCTCAGAGACAAATGCAGTGATCAAAATTATACATAATTACGCCATTGATCACCGTTATAAATAATAGTCGCACAATTTCATTTAATGTGTTTTTTGAAACAAAAAGATAGTAACATTTGCTTAATTCTACACTAACAAAGATTAATAAATTAAATGTTTAAAAATAATTTTGAAAAATTAAATTGTTCTTATACCTAACTTCTAAAGCTAATGAAACTAAACACTTTAGTAAAATTAAGCTCTACAATTTGGGAAAATACAATTATGCATATTAGTTAAATATACAGTGGACTTAAAGATATAGTACTTTGATTTAAACTGTTATTAACCTAAAATGCACAGAAAACACTTTTTCGGAGAAAAAAACTCATACCTTTGTCTAATCACTGTAATGGCTCTAAGCTGAACAGAATATAAACTGAAGTAAACTCCAGTAACGTAATTTGGAGATTTAAAAGCACGGTTGCTGATCTCAATGACGTTTTTTTTTTTCTCCCTGCTCTTTTTATTTTTTTAACGAACCCAAAAACCTGATGAGAGAACCACCCTTTTTTGGTTAGGAAGAAGGGTAAAGGGATAGTAAGGGGGATTCGGATGTTTGGGAATTAAAGTGAATTGAGGGAAGCAAAGTGACAAACTGAAACCTCTCCCCAACCCCCCCTTTTTTAACCATCAGCTACTTTATCTCTAAATAGAGAAAATGAGATGAAAGAGAAAGAAAAAAAACGTTTCAAGCTATTTTAACAGATAAAAGTCTTAATGAGTTGAAATAGAAGTCTGAGTTTGTACGAAAGGACAGAATGGGGTTGGTAAGGGGGGGTTACATTCATTGGATAGAAGACGGACACTCAGAGGCGCGGTATGAGTTCGGTCCTTCCATCCGTTCGGTCATCTCTTACAGAAGTCCTCGGGATATCCCCACATCACCACGTCCCTCCCCACTTTTTCACCCTCCTCCCAGCAGGCAAGAGTCTAGGGAACGAAAAACTTAATTAAATTCCGTCGGAATTAGACCTTTTAGTGGGTAAATCGTGTGGGATGAGGGGCTAAGGGGGGAGGGGGACGGAAGATCCATTGGGCGGTTTTTTTTCTTTAAAGGAGAGAGTAAAATAAAAAATATATAGAAGAATACGAAAGAAAGTACGCATGGAGATAAAAAGAATTTTAGAGAATTGAAGAGTACGGAAGTAGTGCTAAGTGAAAGAAATGGATGACGAGGATTGGCAGAGGGGCGTAGGGGGGAGGCGGTGAGGAAGGAGGAGGTAGTTCAATTTCTTTTTGAAGGAAATATATATGAGAAAAAGGGGGGTGAGGGAATAAAAAGAGGGGGATGAGAATATTTTTAAAATATTCATGGTCTTCTCGGCGCAGACATTCTCAGTGAGGGTGTCGCGCGTTAAAGAATGATCCCGTGGGATTGGTTTCTTTCTTCTTTTTTTTTAGAGACTTTGAGAATGGTCGGGAAGAGGTTACGTCGCCAATCTCTTTCCTTGTTCAACATGGCGTTGTGCTGTTACTGTAGCAACGCCTTTCTTCTTTTTATTTTTTTTAAACGAACGCTTATTAAAAAAAAAGTGTTTCTACCTTGTAGGGCTAATCCGGGGACACTACAGGAAATCTTGCCTCAATGCTTGCTGTGTTTCTTATTGAGTGGCTGTGATAAGATGGTTTGCCTGGATTTATGTAGATTGTGTGCTTGGCTGAATGAGTGCCGATATTTAGGGCGGTGCAGGATTTATAAATGATAAATAATCCAGACAATTTGTCTTACTCGATGGCTAATAAGAGAGAAGAAAGTTTATCCTTAAGACTTCATTAAACGTCAACTTAAAGGGTATTGGCATTCCATTGATTGTTATGTCATTTCTATCAATCGGCGAATAACGGTCCTTTCAAATAGGGATAACTTACAACAATCCATTGATAAATAAGCTTGGTCAACATTGAGACACCCGCCTCGGTGGTGTAGTTGGCTTACGCGCTAGTCGTGCTGAACTAAGCTGCCGAGGATGGGGAGATCAAGGTTCGAATCTCAGTCGGGTGAAGTTAGGGGTGGTTTTTCCTAAATGTTTTGTTTTCCTCTCCCTCCAAGCAAATGTAGGTTCACTTTATCTAAATTCAACCTTCCCAATTCCTAATCTATTAGCGTAATTAGTAGGCCTACTTAAGCGTATAGCCTGAACGGGTAGTAAGACGCGGTTCTAAATAAAAAAACTTTGAGGCACATCCAATATGGCGGTTATACATAGCTAGTTCTCAAAGAGAGAATAATGACAACTAAGTATTTTATTATTATTATTTAGCACCACGTCTTACTACCCGTTCGGGTTATACGCTTTAAATAATAATTACGCTAATGGATTAGGAATCGGAAAGGTTGAATTAGAGGAAGTGAACCCACATTTACGTGGAGGGAGAGTGGAAAACAATTTTGGGAAACCCCCCCCTCCCCCCAATTCACTCGACCGAGATTCGAACCTTGATCTCCCCGTCCTAAGCAGTAGAGCTCAACACGACTAACGCGTTAGCCAACTACGCCACCGAGGCGGGTCGACAACTAAATAAAGAGCTTGTTCAACCAAATTAAAATTAAAATTTTAAGGCATACGTTCATAATTTGGAAAATGTATGGTCTAAATTATTGGTATTAATTAATTCTTAGTTTCATAAGAGTATCGCGTGGGATATAATACATAGTACAATAAAATTGATTAATATTTACAAGCATCCGGTATCACTCCTTGTGGGTATGGTCTGTGAAAGCTGGAATTTTTAACCCAAAACATCCAATTACACATCATTGTGATAACGTGGAAACTTATTGAAACAGCATTAATCGCCAACTGGAGAACAAATACATGCGCGCGCACACACACACACACACACACACACATACCATATGAGTTATGTATGACCCCATCTAGCAACTTGAAAAAAAAAGAAGCTAAGTGATGACAATCCCACTCAGCTAGCACTTGGCGCCTAGATTAGCAGAGTTAATTAGTCCGGGACGGCAATCCCATCTAACGGTGACATCTGTAAGCTTGAGTTGACCTGTCACCAGAACCTTAACTGACAGCTCCCTAGTAATGGAGCCGCATGAATATTTACACAGGACATGGGTGTCTCAAGGGATAGAACGGGGGGAGAGGGGGTTCAAAGTGTCCGTCTGTCAGTCAACGATTGTCTAGCTACTACGTCACACATGGGTTGAAAACGTGAGATAAAGAGAGGGGGATTGTTAGATCCCTCGGATAGCTAGCTCTTCCTTTTGCTTGAAATAGCTGAGCTTATCGAGTCTCAGAAGAATGAGATAGAAAATATTTAGGACCTGAAAAATGTACACTCTTTTGTTTTGACTGGGTGGTTTGAGGACACTAACTAAAAGTCTAGGAAGCTTTGATCGGGTTAGGGAGCCGTTGGCGGTAAGAAGAGCGGAGGGAAAGAAATAAGTTACCCGCGTGTGGGTTAGTCATATCACCCATACTTTTTCTCTTTGACTACTCGCCATGGTCAAAGTCTTCTTTGTTGTCCTATTATTATTATTATTATTATTAGGTGTTCTGTCTTAAGACAGGTCATTTCCTTTTGTCAGTGAACTTATACCACCAATGGGCCTTATCCTCTGCCTCCTCCTTCAGCTCCCGGAATGTTATTCTTTCCTTCAAGTCATCCAAGATTTGAATCTTCCTCCTTCTTAAGTTCCTCTTTCCATCAACCTTTCCTCCTATGACGTTGTGCAGAAGATAGTTCCTCTTAAGAATGTGTTTGACCCAGTTTTCTTTGTATCGAAGAACCACATCCAAAATGGTTCTCTTCTCACCTACTCTTCTTAGGACTTCTTCATTTGTCATCCTGTATGTCCACCTGATCTTCTCAAATCTTATCCAACAGCACATTTCAAAGCCCTTCAAATATTTATTTTCCATCCTCTTAAGATTCTAAGTTTCTGCTCCATACAGTGCTCCATACAGCGAGGAGCACCAAATTTAACATTTAATCAGTTTATTCCTCATTTTCAAAATCAACCCACCAGTCAGCAGTAACCTTTTCTTGTTGAAAAAGTTTCCTTGGCCATGGCGATCCTTATATATACATAATATGAACGCCGAATTGGATTAAGAAACAAAAACTTTTTTATACACAAAAAAACTATAGTAATAATAAACTTTAAAACAATTTTATACAGGTGAAACACGAATAAATAATAAGTAAAGATATAAATGGGATAGTAATGTACAGAAACAACGACCACGTGATCTGACATGGAGAGTGGGAGGAGGGTCACCTCTTGATTGCGAGTATTCGGTTAGTTGACGATTCGCATAGCTGGGGTTCGGATAGTCTGTATTTCACTGTATATACACACACACACATATATACACACACATATATATATATATGTAAATATTGATCATGATTACAAATTATAACAACCAACACCTCAGCTCAGTCGATAGCATGTCTGCCTACTTAACTAAAGGTGCCGGGTTTGATTCCCAACATGGATGAAAAATGTATCATAGGTTAAATGTGGATTTTCCTTTTAACACTGATGAATAAACGGCCGGGGTGCTAGATGTTGTGTCTGTTCTTATTTTAAGATAAGTCAAGTGCTGATTTAATCCACCGGTTCATAAAGTGAACGTTAAATAACACAAATGAAAAAATACAAGCTATAACGAATTTCAAGACTGACTTAGAAAAAAAAAGTCATGGCATCAGCCCACAATCGAGTCATACCAACCGATCTGCCTTCTACTGTTGGCAACGAAACTGCCAATTTTCGCGGATATAGGGTGTCGTGTGGTCAGCACAACGAACCTTCAGGCCATTAATCTCAATTTTCTAGACCGAAGCCTCTTCTACCTCTTTATTAAAGTAGCTTATCTTTTGTGTTCATCGTTCCAGACCCTCTACTTCACAGAAAGATTTGGAAGCACCGGAGATTGAACTTGAAACTTCTGGATTTGTAGCCAAGAACTCTAAGCACAATACCACAAAGACTTAGAAAAAATATAATTAATTTTCGAATTTAATCATAAATGCAGAAAGCACAGTGGAGAGAGGTGCCAAAAAAGGTCTGGTGTAAAGGGGGGCGGAGGTTAAAATTCAACAATTTTACAATTACAAACTTATGCAATGTATATTTCAGACCTCCGGCCTCACAATATTACCGTAAAACTGGGCAAGACTGAAATGACTCCTTTGTTTTCATGCCCATCGTATGCGGTTCAGTACAATTAGATTTTCTTAACCTTCTAACATGTGTTTATAATGGAAATAACGTTTGGATTTATTATTGAATCAAGATAATAAAAGTTAATTTTGCCGTCGATACTTTTATAGAATAGGAGAGGGAGGAGAGAATATAAATAGGGAAAGAGAAGAAGACAACAATGCAACATCCCATCATAAACCTCTCTGAAAGCAGAACACTCGGGGTTGAAATAAGTAGCTGAATAGAAGAAATCCAAACACAGCCTGATTCATTTTCACCGACAAAGCACCGGGGATAGTTTTCCACACCTCTCCCCTTATATTATCCTCCCGCAGAGATTGAAAAGAAGTCATCGGACAAATAACAGCATCCATGACACGTTTGACAGACGGGTTTAACGTAAGATGACATGTGGCTTTGCTGTGTTATGTAAGGACAGTGTTAGCCATGTGTGTAGAACACATCTTACACGTGGCCTACAAGACCAGATGATGTTGAAATAGTACTAGTAACTACGACCGTAACTCCAACTAGGGTGCGAGTGTAGGGAACGCAACTCAAGGGCAGTAGTTTTGTCATTTGTATAGAAAAACTTTTTTTTTTGCCAAAATAAATAATATATCGCTCCAATAGAAACATATAGTTTAATTTTATTCACATGTTGATATCAACAGTTCTTGGAGATCTGTCATGAGCGTAGCACCATTAGATAACAAAATTTAAATGAAGAGGAAAAGTTGTCCTTAAATTTCAGGACATTCTTAATAGATATTCAAGAATTATTGATATCATCATGTGAAGAGATATAAACTCTATGTTCTACTGGAGCAATATTTGATTTAGTTTGACAAAAAATAGTTTTGAAATAAAAAAATGCATAAACACCGCCCTAACTCGCAAACTTTGCCCATCCGACTTTAAGGTTGTTTTCTGTAACACCAATGCACAAGAATAAAGCGGTAAAAGGGGGTGAGGGGGATCATTGGTAATGTCGAAAACATGTCAATCAGAGAAGAGGAGTATTGCGAGATATCGGGCATCAGCAGCTGCCGGGGTTTGTCTTCTACAATAAGAAATCTAGGAGGGAGAGAGAGGAGGAGGTGCGGGGCTGTCGACGTTTCACACACGTGGGAGTTCAACGCGATTAAGAGTACGAGGTTCGAATCTTGGCCGGGTGAAACTAAGGGCTAGTTTTACAGTTGCGGTTTATCCCCTTGGTTCTTTTTTTTGTACGCTAATACGGGTGCATTTACTCTAAGACTATGTTCCTTGTTGGTGACCTGGGGGTGTAGGGGTAAGGTGTTAGACTTCTATGCTGGGGGTCCAGGGTTCAATCCTCGGTCCCGGCACAGATTTATCTGATTACCAAACCTTTCCTTCACCTCTGACAAGACATCTTGTGAATGTGGGGAATGCCAGGCCTCCACCGTGGTTCGGATTCCACGTTAAAATGTAGGTCCTCCATTTCATCTCACAATCACCCTACCATTACACATCAGCGTAAGTGCCTATAACTCGAACGGGTAGTAAGACGTGGTGCTAATAATAATAATAATAATAATAATAATAATAATAAGTCCCTCCTCCCCGTTACCCGCAGAACTGGCCCATCTATAGATATAATTCTGGATCTGAACGTAGAAATAACCATTTATAAAATACTAGTTTTAAGATTGGTCTAAGACAGGTTGACTATAATACTAACCAACCTAACAAAACTTAACCTTCAATTGATATGCGCATGGAAGGTTGACCTTTGTTTGTAAAAAAAATCTTTATCAGTCATTACTGAATAATTGATGAAGTAGACTGAAGTAGAGTAAAAAAATTTATTAAATAAACAAATCAAATATCTAGTTCTGTTAGGTTCTGTCCCGTGGTCACTCTATACTATAGGCGTGGAAAGTTTCATCTTTATAGGTCATCTAGGAGCTTCTAGAGGATGTGGAAAGACAACCTATTATGTTATCAGCACACGACTTATAAACTAACTCAAATCTAGGACAAAAACCACATCCAGTCCCCCTAGCCGTTAATTCATCATTTCGAAAGGGGGAAACACACATTTCACTTATACATTTTTCGACTATGCCGGGAATAGAGCCAGGGACCTTTATCTCCATAGCAGACACGCTACCGATTGAGCTAAAATGTCGGACCATGGTCAAATTTTCCCTCCTTTTAATAATTTTAGATTTTCTATTTCGTAAAATAAGAAAATCTAAATTTAAGATGAATATGTCAATCTCTGGTTACACCAAATTTTAAGTAATCGATATCATTTTTAAATCGCTTGTATGAAAATAGATCCTTTGTTTGAATCTCAAAATTTTGGAAATAGTAAACTTTCTACCAGTTTCTACAAATAATTAAGTACTTTTAGGGCAAACATAGCAAATTATCAAATATGCTCTTAAAAAAAATCCCACGCTACTTAGGAAATGGTTTGTCCTTTCAAAATATCGTTTATGCCAAATTGAAGACAAAAGGACGAAAAAAACTTGTATTAAAATTTTTATGACGTTAGAAAAATTAGTATTTGGTTTTGGTTTCCTAAATCTCTAAATATATATATATATATATAATATTATAAAAGTCCAAACTTAACCTTAAATTAATTAATTTTTTTAATTAGGAGTAATTCGAAAATTCTTGTCACAAAACTGAAATAAATCACTATGTATTTAATTGAAATTTAATTAAATATGGACCTGCTTGGGTGGCCGAATGATCTAAGGTGTCACTCTTGCAATATACTGGACTGACGATGACGGGGAGGTCGGGGTTTGATTTCTGATCAAGCGTAACTGAGGGTGGATTCTCCCTTAATGGTTTTCCATCCTTCTTTCACGCAAATTAGGGTACACTTCCTCTAAATTCAACCTCACTCATCCCTAAAACCACAGCATAATTAGTGCATATGCATATAGCAATCAATAAATAAGGTAAAAAGACCTCTCATTTGAATTTATTTGTCTTGTTACCTTATTTATTAGAAACACCCTCGTATATTGTCACTAAGAATTCTGTTCTCATGCACAGTCAAATGTTTTACTCATTTGGGAACACACTGTTCTATTTACTGAGCAGCTGGTAGTTGTTCCGACTGTCTCCACCAGATCGCAGCAGCTACAAGGTGAAGCCTACCTCGACTCTGTATATAACACCAGCTATTATTACCGCACATTTTGAAGGATGTAGTTTTGTGGTGGGGTTGAAGGGGGAGGAGGAGGCTCCCAACCTTCGGAAGTAGGGGGTGCTATAGAAGGGATAACTCCTCCGTGACGTCATTATAAGCTGAGGAAGTTGAGGGGGAGGGATGGTAAAGTGGGTGGAGGCCTCATGTCATGTGTGGAAAGAGTTACATGAATTAGTAAAGAAGGCAGGGAATTATTTGTGATTCATATCGCCTTGTTACATCAAATACTTATATTTCTTTATTTAAATACGATTGTAGACATTTTCAAGAAATTGTTTGAGTACAGGGTTGGATTTAGATCTGTGGAGTTCATAGCATAGGGTGTGTTTTTTTTCAACGTTCCAACATTACAATTGTTGCTTCGCAAAACTAACTGTTAGAAACTTAATGTTAAATATAAAAAGAACTATTGTCATCACAATATATTAGATTTGTGTATAAGAATACAGTAAAAATTCTAGTTTGTCTTTAGTTCATATTTTATATGGTCAGAAAGAAATGTCCAAAATTTGAAAGTTGATATATTTGTATTTTATTCATAAACAAATTTATAGAGGCCAGGAGGCTTAATCCCCCGTCGCCCTCTCTTAAACCGGGCTTCCATTGAATGTATCACTTTTAAGGTGGAAGTGTAGGGAAGCGAGAAAAGGCCAAAGTTTCTGAAGTTTTTATACCAAAACTTACTTTGGAGGACATAAATAAAATGTTTTTCCAGTAGACACATAGTTTAATTTTATTCGCATAGTGATATCAACAATTTTGGAATATCTGTCATGAGCATAGTAGCACTAGTTTAAAACATGCACTTTCTGATCTGAGTGATTGTATCGTCATACGACTTATAAACTTAAATTTAGAACTGACATTATATCCAGCCACTGGTCGTTAATTTATCACTGTGAAAGGGAAAACTCACATATCATCAAAGATAATCTTTTCGGCCATTCCGGGAATTAAACTCATGACCCTTAGCTCACTAGACACGCTACCGATTGAACTAAAGTGTCGGACCATTTTAAATAAATAAAAAGCTGTCATTAAATTCCAGGACACCCTTGACAGATATTCAACAACTGTTGGTATCACCATGTGAAGAAAATTAAACTCTATGTGCCAATTGAAAAAATATTTGTTGTATTTTGATTGAAAAGGGGTTTTCATATAAAAGTTATAATAAAACTTACCTTTTCCCGCGTCCCTTACACTCCAACCTTAATTTTATTAGGGACTCTTAATGTTATAAGTAACTGTCACGCGAGAGCACATTTCGGGGGTCATATGTTCGTCAAACTCATTGAATATGGAAACTTAAATCAAAATATCAAATTGTTTCATGAGTGATCCATATAATAGCCTAAGCGCTCCGTATCACGTATTGACTACTTTTGGAACTTGTACAGATCATTTACCATCACATCTTTGTTTGAGAGGGGATAGGCTCTGTTGCTTGGATACGCATTATTTTAATGGAAATAATGTACAAAATATATTAGTAAATTTCGTACTGAAATTAACTTTTCAATGCTATAAAGTACAAGGACTATTCATTAGTTTAAACAATATAATATTCAAATATACAGGATGTCCCAAGTTAAACGGCTAAACTTTGGGAATTGGATAAAAAAACTAACTCAAAATGTGTTTTTGGAGATTTGCTAATTTTCTCTTCCTTTTCACGCAAACGGTAAAAAAAACTAAATAGAAATCAAATAGGTAGGTATTTAATAAAATCATTGATTTATTTATTTTGTTCAAATTGACTGCTGCCTCTAGCAAGGAGGCGAGCATTGCACCCATCAATCAATGACAGAAAGAGTGGCTGACCAACATTGCGCGACTGTTGTTTGTTCGCACGCTTGCGTTATCTTTTGCCGCGATGATTGAAGGTAATTAACAGGCACTTCGTACACTTTTTGATTGACAAATACCCATACAAAAAATAAATCTAATGGCTTTAAATCAGGTGAACATAGATGCCAAGCCATAGGTCCAGCACGATCGAGCGATCCCTCTTCCAGGTAAATCAATATTGATCCATTGTCCTCCGAAAAAAAGTTTGTATTTAGTTTTTTGCTGTTTTCTTGAAAAGGAAGCTAAAATAATCAAGTCTCAAAAATATATTTCGAGTTAGTTTTTTGACCCACTACCAGTTTCTAAAGTTTAGCATCTAACTCTGGAACATCTTGTATATATTTTTTAACTTGATTCGGCCCTAACTTTCACAGATAGGAATGGCATTAACTTTCGTTCACAATGTGTATATATCAGCACACGATCCATAAAACCAACTTAAATCTAAAACAAACACAACACCCAGCCCCTCAACCGTTAATTCATCACTGTGGTAGGGGAAAACACACTTTTAGAAAATATAAAACGTTTCGATCATTCCAGAAATCGAATCAGGGACCTAAGGCTCTGTGAGACAGAAACTTCACTGACTGACCTAAGGTGTCAAAATGTTTATATATCAGTTATTAGTATTACTCTTTATGAAATGTATTATACCTAAAATCAATTAATGAAAAAAACTTGAAAATCTTTGAAGAAAGGGCGAGGGAATGGGGGAGTAACAGCTTAAGAACACTGAAATGTTTTTACGACTTTACTCAAGTGAATTAATTTAATAGTATCATTTGAAACGAGGCTGCTAGTGTAATGGCCATGTCATCCAGGCTGTGTGTGTGTGTGTGTGATGGGGGAATGAGAACAGGTGAACGGAGTGGGGGAAGGTAGCAACCGTAAAACACAAAATTGATTGTTCGGACACGTCGTTCTAGTAAACTTCTCACGTTTAAGAGAGGAGCCATATCTTTATGCTACTTGCTTTTCTGTTCGTATCAATCCGCTGGAATTCCTTGGTACAAGTTTGGATGGGGGGGAAAAATGAAACTAGTTTAAATACCAAAAACCAAACCCCGATTTCCCCGACTTCAGAAGGACAGTAAAGGGTTACATGTCTTAAATTTGCATAAACAAAATTCAAGTTTTATTTCGTTTACATTAAATATTTTTGTCATCTCCTATACCATACACTAATGTGGTATAAATAAGGGAGATAGGATTTATAAGAGGTGTGCCCGCATTTGTAGCCAATGAGAAGGGGAAAAAACTTCGGTACACCCGTCTTGAATTCAAACCAGACCATACAATACTGGCGCCTTTTCCCACGTTTCCACCAGTGTGTTTATTTATTTTATACAGTGTTTAGTATTCTTAAAAAGGCCTTACAATAAAACAAATTTGTGTAACAGAAAAACATATTAAAAAGATAGTTCCGTTTTGGATTAAATGACGAATCACCACTTACTTCTATCAGACGTATAACATACAGTTCAATTTCACACGAAAAATCTTATCTGACATTTAGAAAATTATCAAATATACTTTCACGTACCCATACGTCAAGTCATGTAATCTGAAGTTGTCACTTTCGATAGATCTTATCAATTCATATACAAAAAAACACTAATAAAAGGGTAAAATTATGCCAATTTTACCTGAATTTTTTTTTCTAAAATGATCATCCTATGAAAATTGATCAAAGTGTGTTAACTTATGTCATTGTTTTTTTACAAAACCAACATCTATCAGGATTATTATCATCTTTTAAAATAATTTTGGCCAGAATTATATGAAATCTAATTTATTATAGAAAATTTGAGTTCTTTCCTATATTAATTATTTGAATACTAGAAAAAACAGTTATAAATTTTAAGATTGACAAGCAGAATTTATTTTTTAAGCTTCTAAGAAATTAATTTTATGTGGGCTGTAGTGTTTGTTTTAAGGATAAAGGAACTGTAAAGTTAGCTTTCCAGATTTATAAATAATTAACGAAAAGATGGGAGCATTTAAAAAATATTCAAACACTAAACATGAAATCAACAACACTTGATAAATGTATCTAGGAACATTAATAAAATAAGAATTAAAACTAATTATGTTCAGAAATATGTTTAGCGTAAAACTTACTAACTAAATAAAATCTAATATTTTTAATATAAAATGATCAAATAAAAACTAAAAAATACATAATATTTTTAATAATTGACCTATAGTAATATATGACCCACTTTAGTGGTGGCATGGTCAAAGGCGCTACTCTTGCAATAGGCTAGACTGATTATGACGAGGATACTGTGGTTCGATCATGGGCGGGTATTTTTTCCTAAATGGGTTCCCACTCTCTCTCCACGCAAATGCAGGTACACTACATTTAAAATCCAACCTTCCTCAACCCTAGACCATTAGCGTAGCTAATAAGTACTTAAGCGCATAACTAGAATGGGTAGTAATAAGTGGTGCTAAAAATAAAATATATAATAATATATGGTTGTTCATCAAGTAGAGACTCAAATTAGGCTAATAAAATGATTATATAAATGATATTAATGAAAATGAAAATTGATTATTTGGGTAAAAGGTTAGTCTTTTAAATATTTTTTTACCATAAAAAGATAAAAATAAATAAAATAGCAAATAGAAAAGAAACAGTTATAAAATACAAACATATTTATTTGCGGTTAAAATGTATATAATTTTAATATATTATTAGTGTCATTTCATAGATATTGATAATACAGGACATATTAAAAGTGACAAGCACATATTACATTATTTGGTGTATGAATACGTGAAATTGGATATATTAACTCTTATAGTAGGCAAATAAGGTTTTTGGGTGGGTACTATTAATCCAGGTATTTGTAAATCAATGTTATGCATATCAGAATGAAAGAGTCTAGTTTTTAAGGCTTTTCATTAAACAGGTCTATGAATTTTTCAGTTTCCATTTGTAAAGCGCGTCCTTGATTTAGTCGTGCGCATTCATTGCGAGTTTTTTAAAAATGTTTTAGGTATTTTTTGTAAGTTTAAAGTTTTATTGTTATTATTATTATTTTTAGGTCATCAAAGTACGGGACCTGATAATTATATAAGAAAAATATACTTTGGATAAATCTAGTATTATATTTTTTGGATAGAGACACGTAGGACCTAGAGCTTAAATAGAGGCCTGTGTTATATATAATTTTAAGTGTAGTTATATTATCAATTAATAATATAATTTAGGTAAAGCTTTATAGCTAATATAACAATAATCATATGTGTTTTTAAATCCAAAGTATACTCACATTCAAGCCTAGTATTTGGTATTTTGACTAGTAATTTAATCATATAACAAGTTACAATTTTTTTAGTGGTACTTTCAACTAAAAGATTATCAATGTTTTAATTTAAGGGTTAGGGATGTTTTTTTTGTTTAGGGGAAATACAAATGCATTAGCGCAAAGAGAGTATGTAAAAACAACAATGATAAATCACATGTGAAATCACTAACGTTGCACCCAGCCCGAATTTCGAGTTTTGTCACCAACAAATCAATCCATCTACATGATTAGCACCTTAGACTCTTTTGAAGGGGGTCACCTGTATTTTAAAATACATTTCACTCTCGGTCGTTAATGAATACTATAATCTCAAGATACTAACCGTGTGAACAAAAAGACTCCCCCCAATGTATCGAATGTTGTCCGGTATTATTAAAACAGTTACAGGGGAAACAAGCGCTTGACACCATTAGTGGCATCTTTGTGAACCATTCATCATATCACGGGCTCGGTGTCACCAAAACTTCTTCAACCCTAACCATGTTCCGTCACTTGATCATGACGTCACAATCCTCAGAGGGATTCAAAAGCCTCTATTTCCCAACCCCCTTCATTTGCGAGTTCACCCTTCAAACTAAAAACCCCCTTGCTTCTGTAGGAACTATTTAATCTCCCTCCTAAACAAAAAAAAACCTAACCCCCCAGCCATCCTCTTAAAGCTCATAACGGCATTATCCAATTATGATTAAAAGGTTACTAAAAGTGTATTAATTAGTTGGAGGGGTTGAGTTGAGGTGCCCTTCTCACCCCTCCCGACCCTTTTAATGTGTGTGTGAGATGTGATTTTCACCATTAAAAGCATTTTCATTCCTTTTTTTTGTCTTTGCCTTTCATTTTTTCCTCCTCTCACTTTCCTCTCTCCCCTTACATTTTTTCCGTTCCTCCAACCAACCCCACCATTTCCCCACCCCCACCCCTTGGCATTGGCTCAATATCTCCCCCGCTCCCTCGATAAATCACACCCGAAAGGGATGCAGGAATCAAAAGAATGAGAGGGGTCCTTAGGGTTGGTGCTCCAGAAGGGAAGGTTGGATTGAGTTACGAGGAAGAATGTTCCTGGATTTACTGCAACGAGATTTCTTGATTCACGAGAATCTACAAGAATATTATCTGGGTACGATATTAGATTGACGAAATGGGTGTCAGAACATATTATGTTGATGTTTTACATTGATAAATAGGCAAATAAATATGCAGATAAATATAAAGACAGACAAACTGATGGACAGATATATGGATTGATATAGTCAGGTAGAGAGATAGATGGATATATAGATAGTCAGATAAATACTCAGATAGAGGGATAGTTAAAAAAAACAATAAAATTATATTCAAAAGATAGATAAACATATAGATAGGCAGATGAATACGCAGATATATAGATGAATAAACTGACAAATAGACGTATGGAAAAATAGATAGTTGGATGGATAGATATATGTATAGGCATAGATAGAGCAGGATAAATACGCAGATAGATAAATTGATAGGTATACAAGACAGACTGATAGACAGATAGATGGATATAATGTATATATAAGGGGTTCAAATGGCTGTCCACAAAGCTAAGGAGCCCTTATACGATTCCTGATGTGGCGAACTAAAATATTTACTATTTCCATACGTGCTATTATTGAAAACCATTTATTTAGTAAATAGGCCTGCCTTAGAACTAGGTATGTTTATAATAATAAAATAAGTATTTAACAAGGTTAATTCGGTTCAAGGCCCAACACATTCAGCTAAATCGATAGTGAATCCATCTTCTAAAATAAAGATAAAATAAAGATTTGATTCCCGGACCAGCTGAACAAATGCTTCATTGGTGAAATTGTAGATTTATATTTCACCGCAATTAATCGATAGCAGGGTGACCTGGTGGTCTGGGGTAAGGTGTCAGACTTCTGTGCTGGGAGTCCGGGCTTCAATCCTCGGTCCCGGCACAGATTTATCTGAGTGCCAAACCCTTCCTTCACCTCTGGCAAGACGTGTATTAATCATAACTTGTGACTATGGGGAATGCCAGACCTCCACCGTGGTTCGGATTCCACGTTAAACTGTAGGTCCTCCATTTCATCTCACAATCAACCTACCATTACACATTAGCGTAAGTGCGTAAAACCCGAACGGGTAGTAAGACGTGGTGCTAATAATAATAATAATAATAATAATAATAATAGATATCAGAGTGACTGTATTTTGTGATTGTAATATATTTAATTATTTAGTAAAATGTGAGATGATATTAGTCAGTAAATTAACAAAAATCACTTTAAGTACCTTTGTTATAAAATTAAGATAGTTTGTGAATCATGTATTGATAAAAAAAACGTGTTGAGAAAGCTCAGGTTGTATACACTAATAAAATAATTACACTTACGTGTGCCTGGTAAACTACGGGGGTTATTGGCACCAGTATCACACTATAGGTGAATATTGTACGAAATAGCTAAGTCTACAACTATATTAGGATTTTGATTGAAAGAAACTTTTAGAAACTACATGAAAATACAAATACATTTTTTGAGGTCAAACGTGATAATATGTTGTTATATTATTAGAGTTACTTTATAGGTACCGGTATTGTTAATAATATCCATCAAGAGTCACAGCCGAAGCTCATATGACTTGACGAATGAATAAATGAAAGTAAATATTTTAATTTTTCTAGCCTTTAATAAGGAAAATAAAAATTAAGAAAATATTTAAAATAAGAAAATTAGACTAGCTTTGCTTCACAATTTGGAGAGTTAATCTATTTTAATATATATTAATAATTGTAGCTCATATGTAAAAATATACATTTTGAACAAAATAAAATGTATTGTGTGGATATGTTTAGGCTTATGGTTAAATAGTTAAAAAAGATAATTATAATACTGTTAATTCAATTAAATTATAAAATACCATTTGAACCCACTTCTTGTTTTACTTAAAGAGATACGAACCAAAGGCTATGAACTATTTGCTAGTCCTACTCTTGTCAAATGTGCCAACTATTGTCAAGTCCAATGGTTACCACTTAAATTCAAGTACGTTGGTTACCCACAATGATTTATTAGATATAATGTTTACTTTCTCATATAGAAATATTATTGTTACTGTGAAAATTATGAACCTCGGTATTATGATCAATATTGACGTATTATATTCCCCCCTTAACCCAAATAGGGTATTACAATTCTGTATATCATCATGTCTGTCTATATATGAGGCTATAAACGAAACAATTTTATGTATCTTGTTCAAACTTGATATTTAGATGTTAAATGGCCATAGCTAAAAATAAATTATTTTGATTCTAGCTCTCAAATTAAGGGTAGTTTACTAATTACTGAGTTTTAAAAACTTAAAATTTTTAAAGGTGACTTAAAATTGTTGTTTAAAATGGACATCTGGGGAGTGGTTTGATTTGAAAAATAGCAATGTGCATTTATTTTTATGTGTAAAAATGTGTTTAAGGGTAGTTTACTGATGACCCATTTTTTATTGTTTTTAAATTTTTCTAAATAACGTTTTAGTACAAATTCTTTATATGTGGAGTGTCAATAAATAACAAATAATAATAAAGGTTTATTTTTCTAAAATATATTTGTTTGGAGTTAGTTTACTGATGACAAAGTTTTGAAAATGTTATTACCAACTGTAATAGAGTGCATATAAAATAGATAGGTTTGTGTCGTAGCAACTATTGTATTTAAACTTACATCCTTATCGCACTATAAGTGGGTATAAAAAGTATCTCCCTTGACGCAGATATTGATGAGTGTGAAGGCGCCATTGCAAAGAGCTGTGTCACTGCTTCAAAACCTCCACCCCCTTCTCTCAACCCCTAAATATCTCCTAGAGCAAAATCCATTTGCCAATATGAAGGCGTGTGTGAAGAAGGGAAAACATAAAAAGAGGGGTGTATGAATTTCTATTCAAAGAGCGTTGTGTCGACTTTTCACGCAACCAGTCAAACCTACTGTACTAAAACATGGATTAAATATATATAGCCCCTAATATATAGTATCCCCTAACCAAAAAGGGTGCAGTAAAACTTGGTTACTGAAAATGTACATGAGTGGTCTCAAAAAAAAATTATATAAAAATGTTGTTTGTAATGAAATCTTCATTAAGGTACAGGGTGACCTGGTGGTCTAGAGGTAAGGTGTCGGACTTCTGTGCTTGGGTCCGGGGTTCAATCCTCGGTCCTGACACAGATGTATCCGATTGCCAAACCCTTCCTTCACCTCTGACAAGACTTGTATTAATCACAGCTTGTGAATGTGTGGAGTTGCCAGGCCTCCACCGTGGTTCGGATTCCACGTTAAACTGTAGGTCCTCAATTTAATCTCACAATCACCCTACCATTACACATGAGCGTAAGTGCGTATAACCCGAACGGTTAGTAAGATGTGGTGCTAATAATAATAATTAAGGTACAGTTTCACACTTTTATTGGAGTAAATATTTGATATACTTTAGTCTCTTTGACTGAAATGCACCTCCCAGATTTTGAGGGTCACTAAAGATTATTATCCCCATTCACAATAATTTTCCAAACAATATTAATGAGACACATTACCCGACCAGAAATGAAGCCGTTGATTTTAAAACGGATATAATGCTAGTAGTCTTATATTTAGTGAGATATTAAGAATATATCGAGGTTTTTTCAAAATGTTTGGAGAAGGCGAAGATTTCTCTGGATTTCTAAGTTGAAGTGAAGGAGAAATAACTTCAACTTAAACAACTTTCGAAAATTTCGCACATGCCTACTTAGTGACTTCTTCCCTCTCTCTCTCTCTCTCTCTCTATATATATATATATNTATATATATATATATATATATATATATATATTATCTTTACTTAGATACAATTAATGGCTAATCTAAAAATTAAAAGTAGAGCTATGTAACAAAAACCACATAAATTTTATTTTCGACTTAGTTAACATGTTTAAAGTTTTCAAGGCATCTTACTTAACACACCCCTATTTATTTTCATCCTTTCTGTGCGAAAGTGTTTTGGATGTTTACTGAAGATAATTACCCTCGTCAACCCTCACTAAACATTATACTCTCTACACGCTCAACAACCCTCTTTAGAGCTCACCCCCTCCCCACACCCTGGTCTCTATGGCTGGTTAACACCTTGTAGGGCCCTTGTCACACCGAATTGCCGTATACATATTAAGGCGGGAGTGTAGGGAACGTGAGTTAAGGGCAGTGGTTTTTTTAAAGTTTGTATAGCAAAACATTTGTTTGGCCGAAATAAATCGAATATTTCTCCAGTAGAAACATGAGTTTAATTTTTTTCACATGGTGACTTCAACATTTCTTGAATATCAGTCACGGGTGTCTTGGAATTTGATGACAATTCAAAAATTCCTACCTTGATTTGCGTTTCCTTCTATTCCGCCTTAATAAGGGAGAATAAGCTTCCCCTTTAACCAGAGGACACGTCATGAAACTCGATTGATGTTATTTCTTGAAAGGTATACAGCTCCATTTTTACTTTCTTGCGACCCTTCAGATAGAGAAAGTATTATGATCATATAAAAAATCTAATTAGAGATTTTGATGGATATTGAGATTTCATGACCCACTGAACCCGAAAGAAGTTTGTTTGTTGCGATGCCGCCTGTCTGTCTGTTTGTATGTCTGTATTTTGGTCCAGAGCTGAATTTATGTTACCAATCGGGCTAGATCTTGGTATCTAGGGTTTTCATAATGTTTCTCCGAGGAGATTTTGGAATTAGATATAGCTCCTTAAAATTAAGGGTAATTTACTGAAGGGCAAAAAAGATTTTTTTAAATCTAGTTCATAAAAATAAACTCTAAAAATTTGATTAAAATTCGTATCTATGCTCTGCTTAACATGATAAACAAAATGGCCCATGTAATTTTTCCAGAAAAATGACTTGGAGGCTACTTTAAACAAGCGGAGATTTCCAATTTTGTTCGTTTACCCGCAAATCTTTGCGATACAAAATAAATTATCATTGAAATAATTTAGTATTATTAAATATAATAAACTTTTATTTCAACATAATTTTATAAAATCAATTGTTTATGAAATATAGGTCAATATATTTTTAATAGAGTTATG
This sequence comes from Timema californicum, assembly GCA_902141385.1. Taxonomy (NCBI): domain Eukaryota; kingdom Metazoa; phylum Arthropoda; class Insecta; order Phasmatodea; family Timematidae; genus Timema; species Timema californicum. The sequence goes on along the minus strand of CABFOW010000433.1, from coordinate 164,724 downwards.
TAGAATTGATTGTTATGCTCTTTGGTAAACATAGAGATTACGTTTTCTTCACTATGTTTCTGTAACAGCGTATATTATTTTTATGCTCTGTGGTGGATTGTGATGATCTAATTACCATTGTGTTTCTGCAACAATATGAGTTACCCTCTTAGGTGGATGCGTTGTCCAACGCGCTACTTTTGCAGTAGACTGGACCGCCAATGACGGCTAGGTCAGAGTTCGAATCTCGGCGGGGTGTAATGAGGGTGGTTTCTCTTAAATGGTTTTCCACTTTCCCTCCACGCAAATTCGGGTACATTTCCTTTAAACATAACCTTCCTAATCACTAAAACCATTAGCATAATTTAATATGAAGCCGTATAACTCGAATGGGTAGTCAGACGTGGTGATAAAAAAATTATATGTTTTGTCTCACATACCTTGATTTTGGTTGGAAAAAACAGTAGAGAAAATTCCAACATATTTTTTTTCGGCCAACATTAACAACGTTTTACTCTCTTTTTTTTGCCATTCTATAAATATTTTTAATATATATATAAAGTGACAGTGGCAGACAACATGACTAAATACATAAAACTATTAAAATGATTTTAGTAACTTTAGTAACTAACTTCTAATGATCTTCCTACCAAAATCATACTATATTTATAAGTATAATTTATATAAAAGAGCGATCAAGTATGTGCGATGTACCGTAGCATTTATTTATTCACCCTTGAGCTAAATCCACAATAAGTGCGATCGTAGAACCTGTATCTACCAGGAAGATTGATTGCAATGTGAGTAGCAGTCTTAGCACTTACATAATAGTCTTAAATAATAGTAGACCTTGTGGTCTAGGGGTAGGGTGTCGGACTTCTGTGCTGGGGTCCGGGGTTCGATCCTCGGTCCCAGCACAGATCTATCTGATTACAAAACCCTTCCTTCACCTCTGACAAGACGTGTATTAATCACAACTTGTGAATGTGGGGAATGCCAGGCCTCCCACCATGGTTCGGATTCCACGTTAAACTGAAGGTCTTCCATTTCATCTCACAATCACCCTAGCATAAGTGCGTATAATCCGAACTGGTAGTAAGACACGGTGCTAATAATAATAATAATAATAATAATAATAATAATAACATAAATAATACATTTCTTCTAATATAACTTGACTTGTTTGGATTGCATTATTATAAGTTAGTAAAAATATCCGGCATTGTACAAGAAAAATAAGTTTTTAAATGCATTAGTTTTATTTATCTCTAATTCTAATTTAAACTGGTGATCAATGACCATGACTGTTTTGTAAATAGATCCCTTCAATGGCTAGAAGTGGATAAATATGTTAATATTATAAACTTGCCAACAATATAATTCACCAATAAAGGGTGTTATCAAAAGCTTTTAATAATAATGTCAGCCAATGTTTACAATAAAGAACCTTATGTTAGCTGTCACTTAGATACACACTTACCGTGGATAGACTCTACCCATTCTTCGTACAGGATATGTTTTATAATATAGCCATGCTTTCATCCCCTGATTATTTTATTACTTACTTTATGGCTTTATGGCAATCATTCATTTCCGCACTTACAAAAGTACGCCACCTATTCTTATCTTGAATTAATTCTATCCAGTCCACCTCATTACACCCTATCTCTTTAAGATACATTCTAGTGTTATCCTCCCATCCGCGTCTAGGTCTTCCCAATGGTCTCTTCCCATTGGATTTGCCAGTCAATACCCTGAACACGTTTCTAGATTCTTCCATTCGCACTGCATGTCCTTCCCACCGTAGTCTACGAGACTTTATCATCCTAACTATGTCTTGTGAGAAGTACAGAGTATGTAACTAATCATTAAGTAACCTCCTTCACTCCCCAGTACGCTCATTCATTTTTGTACCAAAAATCTTCCTAAGCACCTTGTTTTGGAATGTCCTAAATTTGTTTTCCTCATACAAGATAAGAGACCACGTTTCACACCGATAGAGAACAACCGGTATATTTATTGTTTTGTATATTCTGAGTTGTACGTACATTCCCTGAAAGCGGGCAATTTGTCAGCAACTTACTGACCAAGTAATGGCATGCATTTCCAGACTATTCTTTTCCTAATTTCCCATATAATATATATCGTTATTGTTCGTGAAAATTGTTCCTAAATATTTAAATTCATTAGCTGTGAATATCTTCAGCTAACGAATATATAGCGATATTATTATTACTGGCTACGACCCAGCTTCCTATATATAGTTTAGGAGCTATAGCTCTGGTCGGACGAAAAACATAAATTGTTTCAAGGTAGCCGTCATGTATGATCTATATCTAGGAACCTTTCTAATCTAAGTTGGTCTAGTGAAAATCTGACCGGCAGAAGTTGAGAAAAATTAAAAATAAGGAAGTGTTTTGTAGCCGCCATCTTGAAGCTAAATGGTGGTGGTGAATTTTAGTTAGCCTATATGTTAATATTTTAACCGGACTTCCGCGTTATGGCAATGCGAATTTTCTAAACAAACAGTGCAGGGTTTTTTGCGTCAAATACGCCAACTCTTTTTTATTTATTAGACGTAAGTTTTTGTGTAGTGCAAGACATCACTCTCAACATAGATTGTTTTGCCAGTGATGGAGTGTTTGAATTTTTAATCCCAGCAAGGGCGTATTTTTACCTAAATGGTTTCCCACTTTTCCTCCACGCTTGTTAGAGTGCATTTCTCTAGATTATACCTTCCTCAACACAACCTCATGACAAAAGGAATGGACCTGTCGTAAGACAGAACACCAAATAAAAATAAAAATTTGAAACAAAAATAGAGTTGTTTTTATGAACTCAATATAAGCTAAGAAATATAGTTTAGTTATCATTTTTCCAAAATATAGAAACTTTATGGCTCAATCAATATATTATAACCTTTTAATTATTGTATTATCATTAAACTTAATCAATTGAAAATTGGTATGCAAACTGTCATTAGATTTTGCAGAGATTATCCGAACTTTATATATTATTATTCAAAATGCACAGTCTTATTGGCCGCATGAACTCTATTTTTGTTAATATTTAAACTTTAGTTTCTTTGCAGTCAACTTTAAATTTTAGTCATCATCTTGGTAAAAAAAATACACTTCATTGTTTCATTTATTAAAAAATGTACTAATCCAAATTACTATAGTTTAAGACTTCAATTTAGAAAGTTATCAAAATGTTATATCACAAGGGAATGCACATTAAGGTTATTAATTGTTTATTCGTGATCTTTGCCTAGTAATTAGTTTACCTATGATGACTAAAACCAGTTCGTTCATACTCAATATATAAGAAAAACTAAGAAAATCTTAGACAAGAAAAGCGATACAAGTTAGCATAAATAAAATACAAAGTTTTAACGCTGTTATGATTATTGTTATTAGCACCGCGTCTTACTACCCGTTCGGGTTATACGCACTTACGCTAATGTGTAATGGTAGGGTGATTGTGAGATGAAATGGAGGACCTACAGTTTAACGTGGAATCCGAACCACGGTGGAGGCCTGGCATTCCCCACATTCACAAGATGTCTTGTCAGAGGTGAAGGAAGGGTTTGGTAATCAGATAAATCTTTGCCGGGACCGAGGATTGAACCCCGGCCGCCAGCACACAAGTATGACACCTTACCCCTAGACCGCCAGGTCATCAACTTTAACACTCTTACACATGTATAGTACTTGAAGCGAAATATACTCACAAAGTTGTATTTTTAATGGGGATGACTTTGATCTCAGCTATGTGACATTTCACGTTAAATAACTTTGGATTGGATCTGATTTACTCTTTATATTTTTTAAATACAATTATGTTTTTAACACTGTGTTGAACTACCTGTTCAGGTTGTATGCATCTGTACTAAATTCGTTAATGAGCTAGGGTTGAAGATTGAATTTAAAGGAAGTGTACCCACATTTTCGTGGAAAGAAAGAGTGAAACACAATTTAGGAAAAACAACCCCTAGTACATCCAACTGCGATTTGAACTACTATATCCCCGTCGTTAGTTTTGATATGAACTATATCTTAAAATATCAAGCCCCTGCTTACATAAAATGGGATTTCTGGACGTATTCAACTCATTTAGGTGATCCAGTAGAACACTTAAGAACTATTATGAAACTAGTTTATAGGCCTGTCAACGATAGGTTGATAAAAAAACTAACTTTCAATTGATAAGCGCTTGGAAGGTTGGGCTTTGCTTGTAAAAAGTATATTTCTCTCAGTTATCGCTTATTATGTAAGAGTGGATAACGTGAGAGTGAACCAAATTATTATATTTTTACTGTTTTTTTTAATCAAAAAGTAAATAAGCGAGAATTTAAAATTCGACTCTGTTCTATATGTGTGCAAGGTCTCCGATTTTTAGGTCATCTAGGGGATTCATGGTGGTTGTTGAAAGACACACACACACACAATATAAAACTATTTTATAGATAGATAGATAGATAGATAGATAGATAGATAGATAGATATATAGATAGTTGAGTTGGAACATAAATGTAATTTTACAATATATTATTTGTGCCAAAAATGAATACTTCATGTTACTATAAAATATAATTTAAATCCTCTAATCCTCGTGTTACTCGTGGAGACTTGGTAACTGTCTTAAACTAATCTTGATGTCTTGTGTGATGCAGGAAAACTGTCGGATATTTTTCTTTTAGAAAAATATGATGGATGTAAGGCAACCTTCGTCTTGTCCAAGTGTGTTTAAATACTATAATTAACAAGAAAACGTGAACCTTTAGTTAAAACCGGATCATTGTCCATTAACAAAGGGTGGGTTCGGAAAAAAATAGAAACATACTTTTAAAAAACTTTGTAATTAATTTTATAGCTGTTATTAAGAGTAAGACATTTACAAACGTGTCATGTCACATGTTATTTATCACCTTCAAGTAAATTGTATCTTTACAAGTTTTGAGATGTTAAAATTTATTTTGTATGCAATTAGCATGTACTTTCTTAATTTAGAATACAATTTGACAGTGGAGTAGGCAGGATTGTGAATAAGAGAGGGATTAAACATTATAAAGGGGGCATGACCATTTTTAAACCTGAAATGGCTCTTATAGGCCTATATATTCACAGGGAGAGGTTGCATGGTCTAGCAATAGTGAAGGAAATTGTTTATTTAGGAAAAATATATTTTACTTTTGATTTATGATATGGATAATATTTCTTATTATCTGTTCGCTACTTTATTTCGCCCCTTTGTTTTTTCTGAAGATTTGCACTGATCTCATACTATCTTCAAATCAAGGTAAAGCACGATCTTATTTGACAAATTGAACTATAACTGTAAGGAATAAAGAAGACTATTTTTTTCAACACCAATCATTAATAGTAGAGAATAGCCAACATTATTTTTTCCAAAACGTTTCAACATTTTTTTAAATTGTCAATGTATCTTCCTATCCGTTGGGGCTAAACGCATTTAACAACCATTGATTGAAGGTCCTGTGTTTCTCAATATAATTATATTTCAGGTACCAAAGTAGAGCCATTATTATTATTATTAGCACCGCGTCTTACTACCCGTTCGAGTTATACGCATTTACGCTAATGTGTAATGGTAGGGTGATTGTGAGATGAAAAAGGAGTACCTATAGTTTAACGTGGATTCCGAACCACGGTGGAGGCCTGGCATTCCCCACATTCACAAGATGTCTTGTCAGAGGTGAAGGAAGGGTTTGGCGATCAGATAAATCTGTGCCGGGACCGATAATTGAATCCCGGACCCCAGCACAGAAGTCGGACACCTTACCCCTAGACCACTAGGTCACCTAGAGCCATTGTTAAACAATATTCTATAAGCGTGTAACTATTTTATGTTTTTACTGTTGAGAGTATTTTAATCTGGCTAACATTTCTCAACTAAGTATTATATTAGTAAGCAGCTCACACAAACAAAAATTATTTGAAAGACGCCGATTAAACCAGTTTATATCCAGACATACACACAAAACACGTAATATAGATTTTTTTAAATTGCAAATTTAATATGTCATTTTTACACTCTATTGATATTATTTAAAGCCTTACGATAGTAATATATTTGATTATTGTCAAAGTGCAGTAGACCACAATAAATCATATACATTATAAATATGATTACAGACATATATATGCCTATGTATAAATATATATAAATACATATAGGCTTATTTAATATATATTATTGTTAAGTCACTCTCACATTTAAATCAATATTTTGCAATTTGCAAAATCAATATCATTTGGTTTTTCCAATCTTTAGTATTATTTTAATTTAAAAAAGTTCCAAACAAAAATGTCATAATAATAGTTTATATCAATATATATTGTTGTATAAAAAACTGTAACTAACATTTTGTAAAATAAACATAAGCTAAAGATTTAAAACTAATCATTGGGCTATCAGGGTCCGGACTTCAATGATCTAAAAATTGTAAAAAAAAATCTATAAATTGACTTTGAATTTACTAATCATGACCTAAATATATTAACAAAACTCTTAATGAATGCACACGACTAAATAAAAAAAATTAAAAAATGGAAACTAAAATACATATATTATGTATGCAATGAATAAATAGCCTTTAACTAATAAACTCTTGCATTCTGCTAAATATAATATTAATTTACAAATATCTGCTTCAGAAGTAATAGCCTTACTCTTCCAATGCAACCCTCTCTAACACAGTTGCAGTGTCCCACCAGAAATGTGTGGTTTTTTAATACAAATAAAGAGGATACAAAGCTTATTGCTTACATTTTATTCTTCCGACAACTGTCTTATTTACTTTGTATATGCATTACGAGCTCAAAAGTTCTCACTGCCAGACTTAAAGTATGATAGCTATCCCTATCTTGAGCTAGTTCTATCCAGTCCAACTCATTACACGCTATCTCTTTCAGATCCATTCTAATATTATCCTCCCATCTGCGTCTTCCTGATAGTTTCTTCCTATTTTATTTGCCAGTCAGTAGTACCCTAAACACGGTTTTAGATTCTCCCATTAGCGCTGCAACCGTCTTTTGAAAGAAAAAAATTTATGTTCGATTATTTATGCACTTCCAAAACATCTATAATATTTAAAAATAAATACTTTTTAGCATAAATACCTAATAATGACTAAAGGAAATAACTCAAACCAAATAAATATAAACTAAATATTAAAATAGACCAAAAAAATGACCAATTAAAAAGCGTTTTCACAACCAGGGATTCATAAACAGAATTTATGTGCACATAAGCATTGTCTGTGATGTGCAAAAATAAATGGCATGTAATCAAAATACAGCTCCTGGTTATAAGTCAAATAATTTAATCACTAATAAAATTGATGTATTATTTTCATTATTACATACATATATAAAGACATACAGTAGCCCCATGGCTTCTTTGGTGCCAGCTGACGGCTTTGATTAGCTACCAGACCAAATCATGTATCCCTACGCCGAACCCTATGATCTACAAAAACATGTGTTTAGCAGCTGTCACGTCTGACAGTCAACATTTAGTGTATATACCTAAATGTTGACTGTCAGAAGTCAGCTGTGAGCTGTCAGTCAGCACCAAAGAAGCCATGGGGCTACTGTACACACGCTGTTCCCTTACGGTGTAGGCAAGACACTGTGCATATAGTTAAAAATAAAATTCGTACTTAATCCATCTTCACTAACTTTCTCCGCACTTCCCTATCTTTACATACTCCCTTCGGTTCAACAATATCCCTACACCCAGTCATGCATGCTCTTTTATTCTTAAAACTCTTGATGTTTCTCTTTTCCACACATTCATCTACAACCTTTTAGCCACTTCTTACATGGCCTACCCATTCTTTTTAATCCACACACTTTACCTTAATATATTTGCTTCGTCACTACATCCACATTCATCCCCTCAACATGCTAAAACCAACGTAAGACTCTTATTTCATATTGACCTTTTGGATTCCCTTTTAAACTGCAATTCATTGTCATTATTAATCATGCAAAAGGGTAATCAAATTTGATTTGGAAAAAATGATTTGGTGTGTGTATTCATATATATATTAGATGTGTATTTTTAATATTCTTAATGTAACCATATGTTAGAAAATCGCCTGTTTATGGTGAAATAATTGAAAAATAAAATTACTATAAAACCTTTCAACGTCATATTTATTCGCGTTAAATAAATGTAAACTGATGTATTGGTTGTTGTTTTACCCTCTCGAAACTTTTATATTATATCTCAGCATGGTTAATCATTATTTTTACTCGTGTATCTCTTCTGATAATATGCTATATAATCCAGGTCAAAGTGTAAATATTATTTTGGTAAGCTAATTTAGTACTCAGCCCTATCCCCCCCTAACCCTGACTGGTAGAATACGATACACACGTGTCTACCCGAATGAACGCAAGAGTTATGCGGCTGTTGCATTGATAGCATAACGCAATGATTGCGGGTTACAGGCGCTAATAAGAATGATTGGTGGCTGCTGGCACACTCTATCATACCCGCTCACAACTAGAGTGCTTATACGCGGGTTAAGTGGCCGGTATGTGGTTACCAACTTACCAGAGTAGAGCGGAACCGGGTAACAGGGGTTGGAGGACCGGGCGATGAAGATGAAGTACCTCCGTGGCGTACCGAACCTCTTGTTTTGCACAGCTTGCGCCGGTAAAAAAATATATACAAGCAAAATGGGGTGCAAGGAGTTATCAGTAAATTATTATTTTTTAAACAGACATGTTTTTATTTTATTTAAGGCTGAGTTTCATTAGATGAGTTTAATTTTTGTGTTGGTTTAAGGTTGAGGTTGGCAATAGCTCGATCTAGCAGCAATTTTCAGTTGACCCCGTAACAAAACTACCTCGTCATTAAAAGTAGATCTTGGAGTTTTCTATACTAAAAAATATATCAATTACTTTCAAATAAAAAAAATGAATGTAACAAAATTACCTTGGTGTGATACATTGGTAATGTTATTAGGACATTAAATTATTTAATATGAAAATATGCATTTTATTCGTTCTATATTTTTTGCTTAGAAAAATGGGAACATAAGTAGCTTATTTGAGTAAAATTTTAAGTTAAGTAATAATTATAAGAGTCAGACACCAAAAATAAATTCAACGTTTAGTGTAGAAACGATGGGTGATCGTCGCACATTTGAGTCACGATGACGGGGAGGTCTGGGTTCAAATCCCGGGTGTGGATGGTTTTACATAAGTGGTTTTACACTTTCTCTCTCCTTGAAAATGCAGATACACTTCCCATATATTAAACCTACCTCGTCCATAGCACTTTAGCGTAATTAGTACGTATGCGTATAGCTCCAACGGGTTGTAAGACGTGGAGTTAATAAATAAAGATATATAAACACATATTAGTATACATATTAATACATATATAAATAGATATACGTATTCATATATATATAAACACATATATAAATTTATATAAGTGAATAAAAATATATATAAAATAAATAAACATATTTATAAATATTTACATTTATGTAGAGACCTATATACGTATGTATACATATAAGAATCAGGAGTTTCTAGCGTGCTTGACTATGTTGCATAGTTTCCTAACCATGCGTGTTTACCATCCTTCTTGCATGCGAATGCTGGTGTGTTTCCTTAGAATAATCAGGTCTTTTTTGCCATTAAGTTGCCATAAACAGATTTCTTTAATAAACATTAACATAACAAACAGACATAAATGTAAATATATTCATTCTAACCCTTTTGGGCTATCTTGGAATATTATTCCGCTAACATCAAGTACTAAAAGCAAAACTGATCGTCCTAGATGAGTGATATTCAAACTGGGGCACGCGGACCCCCAAGTATATGCGAAGACATCTTAGGGGGTAGGCAAAATTTTAAAAGTATATTTATATACGCGTTTATTATAATATATATTATGTCATGATAAGCACTTAATAATCAGGACCAGGTTTAGGGTTAGCCCCAGGAGACCCAAACGTAAGGACTTGCGATATGGGGACACCATTTTGATACAATATTTTGGATGTAGCTAATTTTATTTGTAGATTATTTAATTTATAACTGGCAATTTTAACCAACAAATTTGGGGGTACGAATTAGAAGAGAACGCGGGCAATAATAGGTAGAACATAAGTGTTTTAGATAGATAGATAAGTTGTATTAATAGAGAGAGTGGGGTTGGGGGTTTAACTACTTAATAGGTACAAAAACATCACCCTTAGATATGGGGCTTGAGAAACAAACTAACTGAATAGCGCGAACTGGTCGATAGAAATACATTTTTTGACAGTCCTACCTATATCCATGTGTCGAGTCATATGATCTTCCATTGTCACTCTAGATAGATAATATCACTAAATACCTATGAAATAATACTACTAAAATTAAAAGATTTTATCAATGTTTACAACAACAAATAAATGATAAGAAACTCCGTACGTACTTCCTCACTACATTGTTTAAAAGTGAAGATATTTACTCAAAACTCGTAATTATGTGAAACAAAATAATATACACCGGCAAACCCGAGCCAAAATTTCGTTATACTTATTTTAAACATTTTTTGACTCCAACATTTAAATTTTATGATTTTATTTTTAAGGAATTAAAGTTCTCACTAGTATATTTTGACCCAAAAAAATCGTTATTGAGTCCAAAAGGGTCAATACTTTTAAAATTTCGACTTCCTGTTAAAATGTCGACATTTTGTTAGGGGTTGCACATCTTATGGTTATCGCATTGCTATTAAATTCCTCATTTATAAATTTATGCCAATAAATAAGGTAAATATTGACTATTGAGTCTAAAATGATAGAGAGAGATCATTGCTGTACAAACAATTCCCCTAGGAGATTGAGAGAAAGAGAACATACACTTTTTGAGAGACCAACTTATTTGCTTACTCTATGGCATTAGAGAATTACTGCGTTAAGCCTTTAGTATCTCTCTACAACTAAAGCTCACAAAATTGTATCAATATATTTGCAAATATCTCCGAAACTATTGGTTTTATAAAAATATATTTCAAATAAAAGTTTGTTTTATTTTTAATAGTACTACAATTTTTCAACGATAAGTTATTTAGTATCATAAATAGTTGCGGAGATAAGGAAATTTATGCGTCTGTAAAGTATCTTAAAAGTCATTTTCATAGGAAAATGAAAATTCCATTGTGTTTATAATATTAATCAACGCCTAGATACGAATTTTAATTAAAATCGTTAGAACCGATTTTGATAAAATCAAATTTTTCTCTTTTCACCCTTTATTAAACTACTCTTAATTTTAGGGTTAAACAGACACACAGGCAAACGGCATTGTTAAAAACACTTTTTAGGGTTCGGGGGATCAATAAACGTTGACATACATGAACATGATTTATTTTTTTACGTTCACAATACTTGACCTTTAGTTTTCGAAACGTTTATATTTATTTAGCTTGAAAATTATTGGTTTAAAAAAATATTTGTATTATAAACAGACCTAAATATTTGTTATGATAAGTAATTTAATATCTCAAATAGTTTCAGAGATGTTATAAAAATTATAATCTACGCATCAGACCGGGACCCTCAGAGTCATTTTACCAAAAGAATGAGAGTAGTAATTTTGTTTATAATATTGATCAATGCTTAGAAATTAAATTTAATAAAAATCTTCAGAACCGATTTTGAGAAAGATTGATTTCTTCTCTGTTACCCTTCAGTAAATTACCCTTAATCTTAGGGTTGGATATCCAATTCCAAAAACTCTTCGGGGCAGCCCTGTGAAAACCCCGGATATCAAGTTTTAACCTGATCAATAAAATCTATTAGAATCTTGTTTGAGGTACAGACAGACATACGGAATTTCAAAAAACACTTTTTCGGACTCCGGGGGTCATGAAACGTCAAAATTCATCAAAATATAATATATTTTTATATTATTCAAGGTACTAAGCCTACTAAAGTAAGATGCGGGTCACGTGCGCACATAAAAATAGTAATTGAAAATGCATTGCTTTTGATCATACTGATAAGAACAGGAACATAATTTGGAATGGATCTACCAGTAGTTGTTTCGTTTTCAGTTTAAACTAGGTTAACATATAAATGACGCCATTATTACCGTAGGAAGTGGCTTCCTGTCGAATTATGGTGTTTCTTGTGAAAATAATGTAAAAGCCACTATATTGGTCACCTCCCCTTCCTGCCTAGCACGGTTAGGGGGGAAAGTATAGGGGTCTATTAATCAAGAAATTGTGCGTTTGTTCAGTGAATTAGGACTTCACTGCTGTTCTAATGAGTGGACGAGGGAGCACTGACCTCAGGTAACGAACTGTCAACAGACATGGACACAGGCCACCAAACTGGTTGTCCTCCATTGCAGTAAGTTATCTTCTAGTGTACTCCCGTAGGCTGACATTGCAGTAAGTTATCTTCTATTGTACTCCCGCAGGCTGACATTGCAGTAAGTTGTCTTCTAGTGTACTCCCGTAGGCTGACATTGCAGTAAGTTGTCTTCTAGTGTACTCCCGTAGGCTGACATTGCAGTAAGTTATCTTCTATTGTACTCCCGTAGGCTGTCATTACAGTAAGTTGTCTTCTAGTGTACTCCCTTAGACTGACATTACAGTAAGTTATCTTCTAGTGTACTCCCGTAGGCTGACATTGCAGTAAGTTGTCTTCTATTGTACTCCTGCAGGCTGACATTGCAGTAAGTTATCTTCTAGTGTACTCCCTTAGGCTGACATTGCAGTAAGTTATCTTCTATTGTACTCCCGTAGGCTGTCATTACAGTAAGTTGTCTTCTAGTGTACTCCCGTAGGATGACATTGCAGTAAGTTGTCTTTTATTGTACTCCCGTAGGCTGACATTGCAGTAAGCTGTCTTCTAGTGTACTCCCGTAGGCTGACATTGCAGTAAGTTGTCTTCTAGTGTACTCCTGTAGGCTGACATTGCAGTAAGTTATCTTATAGTGTACTCCCGTAGGCTGTAATTGCAGGAAGTTGTCTTCTAGTGTACTCCCGTAGGCTGACATTGCAGTAAGCTGTCTTCTAGTGTACTCCCGTAGGCTGACATTGCAGTAAGTTGTCTTCTAGTGTACTCCCGTAGGCTGACATTGCAGTAAGTTGTCTTCTAGTGTACTCCTGTAGGCTGACATTGCAGTAAGTTGTCTTCTAGTGTACTCCCTTAGGCTGACATTGAAGTAAGATGTCTTCTAGTGTACTCCCGTAGGCTGACATTACAGGAAGTTGTCTTCTAGTGTACTCCCGTAGGCTGACATTGCAGTAAACTGTCTTCTAGTATACTCCCGTAGGCTGACATTGCAGTAAGTTGTCTTCTAGTGTACTCCAGTAGGCTGTAATTGCTGTAAGTTGTCTTCTAGTGTACTCCCGTAGGCTGACATTGAAGTAAGTTGTCTTCTAGTGTACTCCCGTAGGCTGACATTGCAGTAAGCTGTCTTATAGTGTACTCCAGTAGGCTGACATTGCAGTAAGTTGTCTTCTAGTGTACTCCCTTAGGCTGACATTGAAGTAAGATGTCTTCTAGTGTACTCCCGTAGGCTGACATTGCAGTAAGTTGTCTTCTAGTGTACTCCCGTAGGCTGACATTGAAGTAAGTTGTCTTCTAGTGTACTCCCGTAGGCTGACATTGAAGTAAGTTGTCTTCTAGTGTACTCCCGTAGGCTGACATTGAAGTAAGTTGTCTTCTAGTGTACTCCCGTAGGCTGACATTGAAGTAAGTTGTCTTCTAGTGTACTCCCGTAGGCTGACATTGAAGTAAGTTGTCTTCTAGTGTACTCCCGTAGGCTGACATTGAAGTAAGTTGTCTTCTAGTGTACTCCCGTAGGCTGACATTGAAGTAAGTTGTCTTCTAGTGTACTCCCGTAGGCTGACATTGAAGTAAGTTGTCTTCTAGTGTACTCCTGTAGGCTGACATTGCAGTAAGTTATCTTCTAGTGTACTCCCGTAGGCTGTCATTGCAGTAAGTTGTCTTCTAGTGTACTCCCGTAGGATGACATTGCAGTAAGTTGTCTTCTATTGTACTCCTGCAGGCTGTAATTGCAGTAAGTTGTCTTCTAGTGTACTCCCGTAGGATGGCATTGCAGTAAGTTGTCTTCTAGTGTACTCCTGTAGGCTGACATTGCAGTAAGTTGTCTTCTAGTGTACTCCCTTAGGCTGACATTGAAGTAAGATGTCTTCTAGTGTACTCCCGTAGGCTGACATTACAGTAAGTTGTCTTCTAGTGTACTCCCGTAGGCTGACATTGCAGTAAGCTGTCTTCTAGTGTACTCCTGTAGGCTGACATTGAAGTAAGCTGTCTTCTAGTGTACTCCCGTAGGCTGACATTGCAGTAAGCTGTCATCAGCTGTCATAAGGACATCATTAGTGCACTTTCATGAACATGACTTCGGTTAATTTGATTAAATCTAATAGAGCTACACTTCATTTGGATAGGGTACAAAATAATGGAACTTAATTGATTTAAGGTGGGATGGATGGGGACGGAAAGAAAAGTTAACTTTTTTTTGTTTTGCAATTTTCAAAGCAACCAAGATTTGTTTGGCCAAAATAATGTAGTCAGTTCTCCAGTAGATATATGGAGTTTAATTTTGTAACCATAATAAACGTCTCTTGAATATCTGTAACGATCATATTAGTATTTGATGAGAAACTTTTTAAATGAAGAGAAAAAAGTAATCATTAAATTCGAGGACACCCTTGACGTATATTCTAGAACTGTTGAGATCACTGTGTGTAGAAAATTAAACTATGTTTCTACTGGAGCAATATTTTATTTGTTTTGCGGAAAACAATTTTTTTCTATAAATATTTCTAAAAATATTTACCTTAACTCGCAATCCCTACCATCCAACTTTAATAAATAACTTATATCTTATAAACCTGGCACAATTTTACTTTGCCCGGGAGATATTTACTTTTTTACAAATAGAATATCAGTGAGGCACATTGGAATTATTTATCCATGAGTGAATTCTTAGCTCATATTTTCAAATTCTCCCACTATGCAAATGCAGGTGCACTTCTAAAACTAACTTTCACATCCCAAGCCCTCAGGTTAATTGTTTATTAACATTAACCTCGTAAGTGGCCGCATTGCCTGAGGCATCATCGTTGCATCAAACTAGATTGTCGATGATGCTGACGGAGAGAATAGGGTTTGAATCTTGGTAGGGTGTTCTGAGGACCAAATTTAGGCACCTTTCCTCTAGATTCGATCCTCCTAATCCATAACACATGGGGTGTAATTCGTACAAATTCGTATAACCGGAAAATGAAATAAGACGCGGTGCTAAAAAAAACATAGTGTTATTATATTTTTAAAAATTAAACAATTATTGATACCACGTAAAATAAGAACTGCGTTTAATATATTTTTTATGTGAAAAAACTATTAACTTTTTGACACAAATAGTAGGGAAAGGGAAAATGCATAGTATTAATATTTATTGAATGATTAACTTTTGTTTGATTATTACTTTTAACGCCAGGGATATTAATGGGTTTGGTTCAAGTTGTTGGTATGAGGAGGTTTTTTAAGGAATTTCTCTAATACTAGAGTGGAGAGAGGGTTATGAAATACAAAGCTATAAATCACATTTAGAAAATCAACAACCTCCCAAGGGTGCCGTGCTGAAATTCGAACCTCGACCTTCCCGGTCAATGACAACCCATTCTATTATGAGCCTGACGCCTTAAGCTACGAAGCCCTACAGGTTCAAGTCACTGTCGTTTCAATAGTTACATTTACTTCAGTACACATACATTGTGTATATTTCTATTTGGCGATCACATGTAGTAAATACATATGTACATATGTAAGTACAGTGTGGCCCACGGAAAAGTACACCTCCTTCTATATCCAGCAGGCGCCTCACTCTGAATTGGAGGAGGTCAATCCCCTTCTACCCCTATTTTTACATGAAGAATGAGTCAATAAAGCTTTAGACAAACAGTTCACTTGCTCATTCTTCATGTCACAATATGGGTGGAAGGGGATTGACCTCCTACAATTCAGAGTGAGGCGCCTGATGGATATAGGAGGCGGGTTACTTTACCGTGGACCACCCTGTATATGTTTTACCCAATTTTCTTAGGAATTATCATATATGACATCTAGAAGAAGTTAATAGACCTACTTTCACGTATTTATACGTCAGGTCATGTGATATGCAGTTGTCACTTTTGATAGGTAGTTATTATTAATATCTATAAAATAACACCAATAATAAGTATAGTATAATGTTATCAATTCTTACAGTCAAAAAATATTTTTGTATTTTTTAAAAGGTTCTCCAATTGGCCAGTCGTAAGAAAATCAAAGTATATTTACTGTAGGTACTATTTTCATAGAAAGCGCCTTAAAGAAAATATCAACATATCTTTCTAAGCCAAAATTGATTATATTTTATTATATTATTTGTGTTATTGATAATATCTATCAAAAGTAACAACTTTACATCACATTACCTGACGTATGAATACATTATAGTAGATCTATCAACTTTTCTAGCCGTCAATTAAGTTTCTTCATATGAAAATTGGACTGTAGCTATAACTTGTTCGTACAAATAAGTACATGTGTCGTGCAGACATATAAATGCCGTCTCTTGGACTAAACCATTGAAAGCTATCATTAGTAAAACAAACTATATTCACAGCCAAGCACGATAATATCAGCAAAATAAAAACAAACCTTGTGTGTTCAATACAAATGTGAAAACAGGAAATGCATAATCTTAAAAGTATTTTAACATCCATACGTTTGCTACTGATATACAGAAGCATGACATATCCATTATTCGTTTCGATTTTCTACTGTACATTTAACTTAGTTCCTAGGGATTCCCATAGCAGTGAAAGGATAAATGATTATAGTCGATCTTTCCTACATTAGTTTTAAACATTTGTCACTGAAACTGCAATGAAGTATATCACGATTCATAGGCATTCATTAAAAAAAAGATTATAAAGAACGAGGTAAACATGCAAGACCTAATATTTATGGGAAAGGCTTTTTAGAAAAAATATAAACGTATTTTAACGACTCAAAGTTGGTAGAGTTTTAGTATATTATTAATGTTATTTTATAGATATTAATAATATATGCTATCCATTTAGTTGGTAAAATTGTCTAATAAGTCAAACTTGTGTTAGACTGGCTTGCTGATGCAGGAGAGATCGGGGTTCGAAACCAAGTCGGGTCCATTGAGGGTGGTTATTGACAAACAATTTCCCACTTTCCTTCTATGCAAATTCTGGTAGATCACCTCTAAAATGCTTCCTTCCTCATCTCTACTTCATCAGAGAAATTATCATGTATGTGTGTATATACATATATATATATATATATATATATATAATCTGAATCGGTATAAAACACGGTTTTATATAACTATATATATAACGATAGCATTAAATCACTTGACCTGAATTAGGAATATGTGAAAGTAAACACATAAACTTTTCCACAGCCGTCAATTAGGGTCCTTCCTATAAAAATTGAACCAGGTTTAATTTTAATTTAATAGCTATTTTTTGCAGTGCATCTTACTACCTACATATATACAGGGTGTACCTAATATTTGGGACACACTTCAGCGGTGGACAGATTACATAAAGACAATTAAAAACTTTCATTCGAACTTGTGTCCAATTTGACTTTGTTTCCGAGTTGTAGTCATGTTTTTACCCCAGTAATGTGGAGATGCTTAATATTATATCATAATTTAGAATGTTTTATTAAATGCGTTGGAGGAAGTGCTTGAAATGGCCAACTTCGACCTGAATGCCAGCATTACAATGCAATGTATTTTTGAGAGTGCGGCATTATACTACACGATGACTGCAATCTTGCATTCAGGCCGATAATGGGCTAAGGATGAGGACGGTAGAAGTTTAGAGCCAATATACCCCAATTTGTGGGGAGGGAGAGTGAGAAATCATTTAGTAAATAATATCTCAGTTCACCAAATCATAAATCAAATCCCGATCTTCTCATCACACGCAAATTAGACTTAAAGAAATTGCTACTTAAACCGTGTGTCCACAAGTGCTATTTTAATTACTTAAACAGTACGCATACATGAGCTTATTACATTATCTTTTAAAGCTGATGCGTGTATTTAAAGTCTTATTATAAAGACTGTGGTATCGTTTTTAATTAATCTTGTTCTTATTCTGTACGTAAACAATGGAGGTTCATGGGAAATGCCTAACCGACATTGAGGATGAATTAAGTATATTCTCGTGTTATGGTTTGTCAGATGGTTCAGGCTTGTTGCATTTTTGATAAATGTGGTCTGATAAACAATATGAAATTAATACTTTCTGACAAGAGTATAATATTAGACCTTATAAGAAAATACACCTCAAGGCCTCACCATTCTCGTGATTATGCTTCCGCATAAAATAATCATCCTGCATATTCAAACTATAGTCCTACTAAATTCATTTTCTGGGAGGTTTTCATTGAATTCCGTGTTAGTATGTCAAACATTTTTTTATATTTTATCCACAAAATATCTTTATGCAAATCAATTACCGAACATTATTAGGATATTTTAATTATTTCAGACGTATTTCAACGTTAGGCTCTCGCTGTTTATAGATATGATCTATTTTATAAATTACTATAAACAAAGAAAATATACGACTTATATTTTAATTTGGTGATGTCTAGGAAGTAAAAAAATTATATAAATATGATTTTTTTCATATTTTTAAGGAAGCCAGAAAAAATGTAAGGCATCGAACACACTATTTCAAACGGTTTCCTTTTAAGCAAAGAAAAATTTTAGACTCGCTCCGGTGGCTGATTGGTCTAAGGCATCACTCACGCAATAGACTAGACTGACGGTGTTGGGGAGCTCGGGGTTCGAATCCCAGTCGGGTATATTGAGGTTTTGTTAAATTATATAGTGTACAACCCAAATGGATATTAAGACGTAGTTCTAAATACAAAATAAAAATTGAGTATGTAGTGTTTAAGTTTATTTTACGATATTTTACTCTTTTATTCGTTATTAAAAACTATTACAAATTTAATTATATTGCAAACACAATAATATACAGGGGCTATATCGTTTATTTACAGATTAGAGAAAGGGGAAAACAGGTAATTTTACATTGGTAACGTTGACCTGATGGTCTTGGGGTAAGGTGTCAGACTTCTGTGATGAGGGTCCAGGGTTCAATCCTCGGTCTCGACACATATTTATCTGATTGTCAATCCCTTCCTTCACCTCTGACAAGACATCTTGTGAATGTGTGGAATACCAGGCCTCCACCGTGGTTCGCATCCCACGTTAAACTGTAGGTCCTTCATTTCATCTCACAATCACCCTACCACTACACATTAGTGTAAGTGCGTATAACCCTAAAGGGTAGTAAGACGCGATGCTAATAATAATAATAATAATAATAATAATAATAATAATAATAATAGATTGTTAACGTATCAGTACTCTTTGGAAATATAAACCAGGACCATCAACATTAGTCAACAGACGCTCTTTCGAGACGTGTCAGTCTCGTCTTGTAAAATTTGCCAGTGACGGGGAGGTCGGAGTTCGAATCCTGGGCTGGTATCCATGCCAGTGTATGTACACTTCTCCTAAATTTTGTCTTCCTTAATCCTACCTCCTTAGTATAAATGTAAGGATAGCCCAGACGGGTATTAAGACGTAAAGCACTGCACGGACTAAGAGAGTGTGTCGGAATGGAAATACAAATACATTTTTATATGTTTTATTGTAGGTGACCTGGCGGTCCAGGGGTAAGGTGTCAGACTTCTATGCTGGCTGACGGGGTTCAATTCTCGGTCCCGGCGTAGATTTATCTGATCACCAAACCCTTCCTTTACCTCTGACAAGACATCTTGTGAATGTGGGGAATGCCAGGCCTCCACCGTGGTTCGGATTCCACGTTAAACTGTAGGTCCTTCATTTAATCCCACAATCACCCTACCATTACACATTAGCGTAAGTGCGTATAACCCGAACGGGTAGTAAGACGCGGTGCTAATAATAATAATAATAATAATGATAATAATAATATATGTTTTATTTTTTAGCACCGCGTCTTACTAGACGTTCGAGTGATACGCATCTGTACCAATTACGTTAATGTTTTAAGGATGAGGAATGCTGAATTTAGAGAAAGTTTACCGGAATTTTCAGGAAAGGAGAGTGGAAAAATATTTAGTATCAACAACCCTAGGTAAACCTGACCGAGATTCTAACCCCGATCTCCTCATTATCGGCGGTCCAGAATTTTTCGAGAGTGACGCCATTCGACAACCGAAGCGTATTACAAGACAATTAAGAATTGATAATTTAGCTCAACTAATCAATACGGAAGTATGGAAAACAATCGAATATATTTCGTGGTGATATTTCTTTCAAATAATTAATTGTTTCACTTGATCACCGTGGTTGCGTCGGTTATTCTCGACAGGAAACGAGTTGCAGTTCACCGTGAGGCCTCGCAGAATTCTAGTCCCCACGAAGAAAAGTAGGCTGGGCTATTGCTCAATGTAAGAGGGAAGAAACCGCAAGTTAAAGTCCTTATTTTTACCATTTTTATAGGAAAATGAATAAAGCATCGTTTAGGCAGATACGTTCGGATTAAATCTTCACATTTTGCAATATCATCAGTTCTTGAATATCAGTTAGGAGGATAGTGGCTTATTAACAGAAATTTGTTTAAACTAAGAGAAAAGTTATGTTCAAATTACACTATGTCCATGAAATATGTTCAAGAACTATTATAAAATCCGTTTCGATGACTGTGTGGTCTAAGGCGCTATTCTAGCAATATATTATACTGCTGAAGATGGGGATATCGGGGTTCAATCCTAGTCGGGTGTACTGAGGGTGTTTTTTCCTACATTATTTTCTACTGTCCCCTCATTCAAATGTGAATACAATTCCTCTGAATTCAACCTTCCTAATCCTAGATTATAAAAAGACAAAATACAACTAATTTTTTAAGGGTATCCTGAAATTTAATGATCACTATGAGGGGAAAAAAACTCTATTCTTCTTCTTGAGCAATATTGTGTTTGATAGCCTATTTTAACTTTCTCTCTATCTTAAAGGCAGAGAAAGTATAGTGATCGTCAAAAAAATCGAACTCGAGATTTTGATGAATCTTGACGTTTCACGACTCCCTGAATCCGAAAAAGTAGTTTTTGAATTTCCGTCTGTCTGTCTGTCTGTCTGTACCTCCAACTAGAGCCTAAACTATTTTACCGATTGAGCTAAAACTTGATATCTAGGGTTTTCATAGGGTTGCCCCGAGGTGTTTTTGTAATTGGATATCTACCCCCCAATGTTAAGGGTGTTTTACTGAAGGGGAAAAAGAGAAAAAGTCGATTTTCTCAAAATCGACTCTAACTATTTTGATTAAATTTCATTCATAAACATTAATAAATATTCCAAACAAAATGGCTACTCTCAATATTTAGGCAAAATGACTTTAAGGGCTCCGGTCTGATGCGTAAATTAACATTTTTTTTATAATATCTCCGGAACTATTTGAGATATGAAATTACTTAGGGTGACAAATATGTATATATATATTTATAATACAGATTTTTTATTCGAAGCATATTTTTATAAACTCAATAACTTCCAATCTATACGCAATGATATATATACTTTTTAACTTTTTGGACATTAAAGTTTAAGTATTGTGACCGCAAAAAGAAATCTAACCCGAAATGTTGATGGATGTCAACGTCTCAGGACCTCCCGAACCCTAAAAAATAGTCTTTGCAATGCCGTCTGTCTGTTATTAAAACTTAAAATTAAGAGTAGTTTTATAAGGGGCGAAAAGAGAAAAAATAGGTTTTCTCAAAATCTGCTCTAACGATTTGTACCTCCAACTAGAGCCTAAACTATTTTACCGATTGAGCTAAAACTTGATATCTAGGGTTTTCATAGGGTTGCCCCGAGGTGTTTTTGTAATTGGATATCTACCCCCCAATGTTAAGGGTGTTTTACTGAAGGGGAAAAAGAGAAAAAGTCGATTTTCTCAAAATCGACTCTAACTATTTTGATTAAATTTCATTCATAAACATTAATAAATATTCCAAACAAAATGGCTACTCTCAATATTTAGGCAAAATGACTTTAAGGGCTCCGGTCTGATGCGTAAATTAACATTTTTTTTATAATATCTCCGGAACTATTTGAGATATGAAATTACTTAGGGTGACAAATATGTATATATATATTTATAATACAGATTTTTTATTCGAAGCATATTTTTATAAACTCAATAACTTCCAATCTATACGCAATGATATATATACTTTTTAACTTTTTGGACATTAAAGTTTAAGTATTGTGACCGCAAAAAGAAATCTAACCCGAAATGTTGATGGATGTCAACGTCTCAGGACCTCCCGAACCCTAAAAAATAGTCTTTGCAATGCCGTCTGTCTGTTATTAAAACTTAAAATTAAGAGTAGTTTTATAAGGGGCGAAAAGAGAAAAAATAGGTTTTCTCAAAATCTGCTCTAACGATTATGATTAAAATTCGTATCTAGGCGTTGATTAAGATTATAAATATACTGGCTATTTTCATTTTCCCATGAAAATGATTTTTAAGGTACTTTACAGAAGCGTTAATTTCCGTATCTCCACAACTATTTGAGATACTAAACAACTTATCATTACAAAATTGTAGGACTATTATAAATAAAAAAACTTTGATTTGACATATATTTTTATAAAAGCAACAGTTTCTGAGATATTTGCAAATATATTAATACAATTTTGTGAGCTTTAGTTGAAAACATATACTATAAGTCTTAACGCAATAATTCTACAATGCCATAGAGTAATTAAATATAAGTAAGTATCTAAAAATGTATGTTATTTTTCCTTAAACCTCTTAGGAGAAATGTTTGTACAGCAATGATCTATCTCCATTTAAGACTCAATTAGATTCTGTATCATTGTATATTATTTTATTCGTGTTCTTATGTGGAGTGGTGATGATACAATGTACATTATTCCGTTCAGAAACCTTACGAGTGTATAGAAAGATAGAGAAAGTCTGTGCGGTGCGCAGTACCATTTATTTTTAAAGTGTTGCTATAAAAACTGCAAAAATACTCGTCTTAAGTCGCGTTCCTTACATCCCCACCTCAAGAGTTAATTTCACCGGGCTATTAAATAATAGATTAAGCTCGTTACAGAAATAGCAACCAAGTGCAGGTTCCTAAATAATTTATTCAACAATAGTGACATTGGAATTAGTGAAATAGTATTTTTATTTAAAAATATTTATTTTTTAATTTCGTTGTATTAAAAAAATATGGTTAATGGTTTCATTGGTCTAAATTTTACAATTTTATAATGAAGAACCCATAAACGTTTATTACACTTGTACTTTTTTTCCCAAGTTGTATTACCTACCAAAGTTGCGAGTTGCCCTTTGTGTGAGATGGGCTCTAAATGACGTTGCGTACTTGGGAGATTTCAAAGCTATTTTGCAAAGTGATGGGATGCATATTAAGGTGTTTATATAGGGGACGCGATAAAAGGCCAGTGCTTTTGCAGTTTTTGTAGCAAAACTTAAAAAAAAAACATTCTTAAGTTGAAACTTTCTTCTTACGATGATATTAACAATTGCTGAATATCTGTCAAGAGCATAGTGGCATTAGATGACAAACTATTAAATGTAAACAAAAAGTTGACATTAAATTTCAGGCCACCTCTTACTGATATTAGAGAACTGTTGTTATCGATATGTGAAGAAAATTAAACTCTATGTTTGAACTGGAAAAACAATTGACTTATTTTGACGAAATTATTATTTTTTGGCTATAAAAACTACAAAAATACCAACCATAACTCACAATCCCTATCATCCTACCCTAAATTATTACGACACTCACATCTAAATTTGAAAACGTATTTTATTTAAAGGTGGGTTCTCTAGTTACCCTCTTTCTCCCGATGTCTGTCTAATAAAGAGTGTTATTTGCCTGGTGCAGACCAGACAAGAAGATCATATGGGTCCGATCGCGGTCCGGTATGGACAAGATAATTGACATGGATAAAAGATGATTGGACTCAGGGGCAGGTGATATACTTCCAGCAGGGCGCAGGTGATATCCTCCTTCTTACTATTCCTGAGACTATCCTTAAGTCACACATTGCTGGTCACGGCGTATAAGTTGTTTGGTTAACAATGGAGGGTGGTAGGTGTGTTTAAAGGGTTGCTAAGAGGCAAGGGAGTGACTAGGCGTTATCTAAATTTTTAAAACACAAGGAAGTGACGGAGGGTAGTTAAACTTTGAAAAGAAATATTTATTCAAAAAAACTTTCAATGATCATGATAAAAAGATCACTATTTTAATGTGGCTTTGACCCTGAGAGATCAACTCGACTACACTTTACATTGATTTTTATTAGTTGCTGTAATTTCTCATTTTCAGTGTAGAAATTGTTATATTACCATATTTTATTGTAATTATAAAACTGCTCTATATTTTTATAGCACCGCGTCTAGACTGCTGAGGTCGAGGAGATTGAGGTTTTTCTTAAATGGTTTTTCACTCTCCCTCCACGCAAATTCGGGCTCACTTCCTCTATATTCAACCTTCTCAATTCATAGCCCATTAGATTAATTAATACTTAAGCGTATAACCCGAAGGGGTAGTAAGACGTGGTGATAAGTATTATTATTATTATTTTGAGAAATATCCTATTTATTCTGTCCAAAAACTGTAAAAAAACACTGCGCTTAGCTCGCGTTCCCTAGGCTCCCCCCTTTAGAAGTACCCGTGTTCAGAAAATAATGGCGCTCGAGTAACAAGTTTTGTTTGTTCCAAAGATTGCTGTCACCAGTTTACGCATTAACCTAAATACAAATTGCTACGATTGGCCACTACAATTAAATTAGCATAACCATTTAAGTGAGTACAATCTTCTGGTTGACTTAAACTCGTGCCCACCATTAATGGGGGGGGGGGGGGAAGNGGGGGGGGGGGGGGGGAAGAAATAAGGAACTTCGTACTCTGGACGTAATTATAATCTTCAGGAGGTAAAAATAAAGAATAATACCAAGATAATAATGGAAGCTATCAACCATCGTCTCTAACCAAACCCATAATTTGAGAGAAACGGTAGCTGGAAACATAACTAAACATAAAATTACCAATGAGCCTCACATTACAATTATTATAACTGGTTACACGGTAACACCAATTTGGTCATAATAAAACTACTACAAGGTTTTATGTTAGGCTATAAAAAGTACGAGTTAGTAAAGCCCCCCCTCACCCCCCAAATAATACAGATTTTTAAATGGTCCTTAAAAGTTTACACTTAAAGTCACACACACACACAAACTCTTGTTAAAATCGTTCAACGAGCATAGCGACATCTCATATAATTGTTTCAGAACAAATTGTTTAAGGCAATTATGTGTAACAATCACGTCTTTTTTTTCCAAAATATTTTCAAAAGTTTCCTTAAATTAAATAAACTTTTATTAAAAAGATGTAATACGTTTCCTTTCTGACAAGAAGTATATTAATCACAACTTGTGAATGTGTGGAACGCCAGGCCTCCACCGTGGTTCGGATCCCACGTTAAACTGTAGGTCCTCCATTTCATCTCACGATCACCCTAACATTACACTACACTAATGTGTAATGGTAGGGTGATNCGTCTTACTACCCGTTCGGGTTATACGCACTTACACTAATGTGTAATGGTAGGGTGATTGTGAGATGAAATGGAGGACCTACAATTTAACGTGGAATACGAACCACGGTGGAGGCCTGGCATTCCACACATTCACAAGTTGTGATTAATACACGTCTTGTCAGAGGTGAAGGAAGGGAGGGTTTGGTAATCAGATAAATCTGTGCCGAGACCAAGGATTGAAACTCGGACCCCAGCACAGAAGTCTGACACCTTACCCCTAGACCACCAGGTCACCATAACTATTCAAAAGTTAATCTAGTTTACAAGTCGGGTGCTAATCATTCGGTTCAAACAATACACGTTAAATTATACTATTAAGAAAATCAAAGCATACTTATAGTAAATAGTACTAGATTATTTAAAATTAATTGTTTTTTGTGTTTCAAGAAAAAATATGTAATCACAAAAAAGTTTTATTTATAACGTCCTCTACTAGTTCCTTGACATAAAGACATTTTGTTCCAAGGGTGCCGTTAAACATAAGGGTTGGATCAAAGGGTGCTGCCGTTGTAAAAATGTTGAGTAGCACCGGAATTTACTGTTTGTTTTTTGCATCAAAATTAAAATAATTTTAGAGCTCATCATCTTAAGTGTATGATTACACGCGATATAATTATAAGCTAATAATAAAATATACAGTTAATGTTTAAGACTAATTTATTGCTATATTATAAAATTTATCTGACCATCTATTTCAAACTATAGTGGTTTATTTTATACAGCACGACTCGGGAATAAAAAATATTTTCTCCAAGAATATTGTTAAAAACCAGCCAGACATCAGTGGATGAAATCTCCTGTAGGATAGTTTTTCTAACTAGAACGTTTAAAATGGTAGCTTAGGGAACACGAGTAAAGGCCATTGTTTGTGAGGTTTTTATAGAAACATATTTTTTTAGCCAAAATAATTAAAATATTGCTTAAGTAAAACATAGAGTTTAATTTTCTTCACATGGTGATCTCAGCAGTTGTTGAATATCTGTCATGACTCATGAGCATGGCGGAATTTAATGATAAACAATTTAAAAGACGAAACAAAGTTGTCATTAAATTCTAGTACTACCTGGCCTCTTTGCAATCTTTTAAAAGTTGAATAGCCCCAGTAGCCCCCTTGATAATTAGCAATATTTTAAAGTTTGGTAGTCTCAGTAACCCCACTTTATAATTAGCAACATTTTAAAAGCTTGATAGTTCCAGTAATCCCCATTTATAACTAGCAATATTTTAAAAGTTTGATAGTTCCAGTAATCCCCCTTTATAATTAGCAATATTTTAAAAGTTTGATAGTTCCAGTAACCCCCCTCAACTATTAGCTAACTTTTAAAAGTTTGATAGTTCCAGTAGCCTCCTTCAACAATTAGCAATATTTTAATTAAAAATTTGATAGTCCCAGTAGCTCCCTTGATTATTAGCAATATTTTAAAATTTTGATAGTTGCAATAACCCCCCTTTATAATTAGCCACATTTTAAAAGTTTGATAGTTCCAGTAGCTCTCTTGACTCATAGCAACTTTTAAAAGTTTGATCACCCCAGTTAACCCCCTTGACTATCTACACAAATATTATAAAGAGGAAAGATTTGATTTTTGTTTTTTTGTTTGTAATGGATAAACTCAAAAACTACTGGGCCGATTTTAAAATTCTTTCACCAATATAAAGCTACATTATCAGCAAGCAACATAGGCTATATTTTATTTTGAAAATTTAATTTATTCTTCATAAAAATGTCGATAGTCACTAATATTTTATGGTAGAGTCTATGACGATTCTTCAATATGTGTGTTGAAAATAATAATGCGGGGGGAGGGGGTGATGAAGGGTATAGTTATCAATATTTTAAGCGTTTGATAGTTCCAGAATCCCCCCCCCCTCTTGACTATTAGCACTATTTTAAAAGTTTGATAGTTCCAGTAACCCCCTTGACTTTTAGCAACCTTTGAATCTGGATATACTCATTTTTTCAATCCAAATGTTATATTTAACTATAATCCTAATTTTCTCATTTTAACATTCTTTTTAATATTTTGTAATACAATCCTGAGGCGGGAAGATATCGTTTTAAATTACAAATACATAATATATTTTTTATTCATTGCGCTATTTAAATCGCTACTTATATATTATATTATTATATTTTAGAATAAATTTAATTCAAACGAGGTGTTTTTTTATTTATTTTTAGAGTGTTTCAAGGTCATTCACACCATCTTCCACAGCAACTTCCTCAAGAAGACGAAAACCTGTTGCTCCAAAGGAGAGACCAATAACAAATTCGTTTTTATTTCAATATTGATTTTTATCCATTTTAATCCTATAAGCCATAAATCTTCAAGCCTTTTTATTCATTTTTTTTAAATTGCTCTACCTTCTAACAAGAAATATTTTTATGTAGGAAAAGTCTGTCTTGAATTGATACGCGGAAGAAGAGTTTTGTACTGGTTTTTTGTATAACAAAATATACCTTTTTTATTTATCTCTCTTGTTTCAAATAGTTTCCCTCTAATTAGTGGTTTGCCCCTTGGGTTAGGAAGGGATCTTGAAAAGAAAATGGGGTAATGGGTGGGGGAAGGCTGATGAGATGAAAAATAAAAGATTTATCCTCAAATAGGTTTCTATTTTCTCCTTAGTATGTCTAAAATTCAAGTTAGGAATAAATAACAGGTTCTATAGGTTTAGACAAATATTACAGAGCATATTTTTAAATGGTTTTTGTTAGTGTATACAAGAGTACAAACTATGATATTGAAATTAAATGTGCTGCACATGTTATTTTATAACGATAATTTTCATTTTATTTTTATTTTTAATCTATTTTATTAAATTGCTGGTTGGCAGTTTAAAGTCTTAGAACAAGACCAGCACCAATACATATATAATAATTCACACAAAACTAGTACCATTTGATCAAAAATAATCCACAAAATTTAGTGGTAGTGAATAAATAAAATTACATTTACAATATAATAGGGGAAATTAAGAATAATAAAAACAATTTAAGGTAAAAGAGAAATTTAAAGCCTTTTATTAATAATAATATGTTAATTTTAAAAATCTCTTCAAGCGTAATTTTATTTAGCTTTAACCACATTGTTATAGTTATTATATGCGTTAAATTGTGGTTATAAACATTTTATACAAATTTTATTTGTTTAGTTTCAATTCAATCCTATATTGAACTATTCCATCAAAATTACACACAGCAACCATCTAAATTAATGGTATTCAACCTTTTTTGTCCGCGTACTTCCAGATATAACTTATCTTCAATTTTGTACCCCCAAATTTGTTGGTGCATAATACAAGCTTTAATCTATATCTAAAATAAATCAATTAAATTGCATACAAAATAATGTATTTTATAATAAATTTTACATGGAAAATACATGTTACTTAAATAGATGTAAACCTATTTATATATATTTTTTAATTTTACGTGCCACTTAAGACATATTCGCGTACTGCTGGTGGTACACGTACCCCGGGTTGAATATCACTTCTCTAAGCAAATATTTATTATAATAACTTGAAATTTAAATGGTATACATATTTTATTCTAATAAGGCTATCAATATAGTGAAACCATTTATCAATCGTGCACAAACAATTTATCCCAGACGGCAGGTGATGGAAATACTTGTTTCAACAAATCATTACGCGTTTGTCTTAAGGCCTCAACCAATCTACAGCCATTCAGCCAACAGCAACAAGTAGTTACATGTTCGATCAGTTCAAATAACAGACTTGTACTCATATAATTTGACCACTCCCCAGTACCTTCTTCCCAGTCCTTTGTAAGCCCACTAATATTACGTCGAACAAGCAGGTGAAAATTTTATTTTGGCTGCACTTATATTATTAACGCTAGATGTATGGAGTAGTTTCAATGACGATTCGAGATTAGTTTTAAACTGTATTTATTCGTATTGTTTTAACAAGACAGATGTCATCACGTCCACCACTGTGTCAACTATGATAATAATAATTGTCCCAACAGAAGACATGTCCGGTTAAATTAAATACCCTTAGGCACAACTGAACTGAATATTTTTAGTGCCATTTTGTGGTCTAGAAAATAATACTTATGATCTTAATTAGTGTTTGGACTATTTTTTGTTTGTAGCGCCTGTCGATTAATAATTGATCTATATCACTAAACCAATGTACAAAATAAAATAAAACGACATTGAAGCGTACAGCTAGATATAAATTATATATATTTATATAATTTACAAATTACTATGCCTCGATCACAGAAATGTTAATAAGAGGAGTTAAGAGGTAGCTTGAATGTTTCGTGTATTGCGTCATACAGCCCATGCGGGGCTTAGATAAGGAAGTTATAATTTACAGGAAATATACCCACATTTGCGTGGACGGAGAGTGGGAAACCGTTCAGTAAAAGGCATTACATCACTACAGGCTTAAAGCCCTATTCTCCCTTCGTTATTGGCAATCCTTTGTATTGCAATAGTGACGCCTTAAACCATGCTATCGCTGGAGTGGTCATTTATATTATTATTTCCAATAAAGTTGAGGTTTCCTGTTTAACAGATTATTTAAATCAACAGTCTACTTAAGTAATGAGAAAACCAATTTTAATGTGTTGATGTAGGAGACATGAGTTAAGGTCGGTGTTTTTTTTTCAGTTTATATATCAAAACAATTTTTCGGTCAAAATAAATCAAATGATTATCCAATAGAAACATAAGAGTTTAATTTTCTCCACAGGTTGATGTCAGCAGTTGTTGAATATCTGTCAAGAGTGTCCTGAAATTTAATGACATCTTTTTTTCTTAGTTTAAAAAGTGTCGCATCTAATGCCGCTATGCTCTTGACATATATTCAACAACTGTTAATATTAGTGCCTAATAAGGTAGTAATACATACATTAGTGCTTTAATTCACGTTCATTATCAAATACCCTTAATGCTCGGATACAATTATATACCTGGGTGGTTAAGGCTTCTATTTACTGTTTACGCTAATGTGTTAGGGATGAGTAAGGTTGAATTTAGAAGAAGTGTAGCCAGGTTTGCTCGTAAAACCATTTAGGTAAAACCACCCGTAAATATATTTGAGTTGTACTCGAATCTAGATCTCCCTGTCATCAACAATCCAGTCTGTAGCAAGAGCGACGCTTTAGATCATGTGACTACTGACGTGGGTTGTTCAATTACTATCCCCCTTTTATCTTACTAAAAGAAGAGAGACGGATCTACATGAGATCAAGCTATGGACCAGGTACCTATAGAATTATCTGAGTTCATCACGCACATCAACTTGATATAAAAACAGAATAAAAAAAACGCTCTGGGCAAGAGATCTCATCCCATCATCCACACACAAAATACTAATAATAACAATAAAAAGAAGTATTTCTGGAAGCCTAAGTGTGTGTGTTGGGGGAAGGGGGGGTTGTGTAGTAGGGAGTGGTCCTCATGCTCTTATTAACATTCCGGACGGTGAGTTGAGTTGATTCGAGACGAGAGGGGGGCACCCACGAGGTTTGGGGACCCCAGCTGACCCAGGGCGACTCGCGGTCAGTCTCACGTGCCCGTGTACTGACACCAGCCGCCATCGCGTGGGGTTCCGGCCGGGCTTCGCGGGGATAGTACGTCCGATCATCAGTCTCTTGGAAGGAAGGGCCCTCACGAGGTTTAGGGACCCCGGATAATCCTGGGCCACTCGTGGTCAGTCTCACGTGCCCGTGTACTGTCACCAGCCGCTATCACATGGGGTTGATCTCCACGGGGATCGTAATCCGGTCCTCAGTCCCCCAGACGGGAGGAGGGCCCACTTGGAGGTCGACACATTCTACCAGACTTTGGGGTATGCTTGTAGATTAGTTAGTGCTTGCCGGTTTGTTCGACGTGTTGATTTTATTACTAGTGATTCGACTTCACTTCAAGTAAAGTTTAAACCGGGAAACCCACATTTCACCAATGATAACATTTTTCAACCATGCCAGGAATCAAGCCCAGGACCCTTAGCTCAGTAAGCAGACACGCTACCAACTGAAATAAGGTGTCAGGCCATAGAATAACCAAACCATAATTATTTAAATATAAATATACTGTACATTTCCAACTCTAATTTGTTTGTTTGAAAATAATGTATTTTTTGGCAAAATTTAATAAATAAATTACAAAACATTATTATTTATATATGTTGTATCTTGATTTTTATAACCTGTACGGTTATTTGACAAATATTTATGTAAATTTAAAAAGTAATTTGTGTGAAATGTGTTTGTCTACATTATCTTTGCTTTATTTTATTGGGCTAGGTTGAAAATAATATAGGCCTACTAAATAATATTTTGAAGCACCGGCAAATGTTTGCAGTGGTAGTTATTATTTCACATAGTTTTACTTGTATTATCAAAATTAAGATATAAAAAGTGTTTGTCCATACAAACTTTGACAATAGATGGTATTTGTAGACTATTAAAAAATTATTTAATTTTCTTTTGAATTCCACTATCATTATATACCATTTTTAGTTAATTAATTTATGGGACTAAATGCAGAAGGATAGCCTGTCTTCAATGTTTATTACAAGAATATGGTGGTAATATAATTATGTGTAAGGAAATATAAAATCCATTAAAGTGTTTTATTAATATTAGATGGGTTGAAAGTGTAAGAGAAAATTAATTTATATAAAAAACTTTACTAATTATAAGTATGTGAGTTTTAACCGCATACCCAATATATTTTTATAATGTGAAGCAGACCTATATATTAATTAAATAGTAGTAAAAATATAAAGTTTCTTATTGATAAAAAAATTGAAATCTTAGTAATTTAATAAAAACTTTTTTTTAACCAAATACATGTTGATTTTAAATATCACACAACAGAAGCTGAATATAAATTATTTGTTTAAATTAAATTATATTTTGGTTTAGAATTTGATTATAAATTCAATCAATGTTATTAAAATCAATACAATTGCATACGTATTGTTGAAAAAATAAGAGGAGGGCAGGGGGGATAGTTGTAAGAACTAAACTAAGAAGGAAACAAAACTTATGATGGCTAAATGAAGATAAGAATTACTCGTAAACTTGGAATTATTGTTAGGCCTAAAGGTGCATAATTAAACGAAATACACCGACACGTTTGAATTAAGAAATCAGGATGGTTAAAATGTAAACTGTTTTAATTTCATGCATATATGTTTTAACTATATATGCATTTTTTGTAACCTCACATACTTGAGAGAATTAGAGATGGCATAAAAAATATATATTTATGGTTAAAACGTTGTAGCATTTAAAAATAAATGGAAAAATGTAGTGTATGGCAACGAACAAACTTCTCTCGCTCTCTCTCTCTTTTTATATAAGTAAATTGCATTAAATGGGTTCTTTATGATCTTAGTATATTCTTCTTTTTCAAAGCAAACCGGACCGCATTTTTTCTTGCCTTATTCATTTCCCATTACTCAAACTCACTCTGACACCTTTTGGCGGGGTTGAAAAAGTGTGTGTGACCAACTAAAATGGGTTGAAATTGTAATTATTCACCATCCCTCCCTTCTTCTAGACACGGCTCACACATGGCTGAATTTGACAACACGTAGAAACCCAAGGAACAGTATTCATCTATCAGGTAACTTACAGTTACCGTGAAAAATCCAAGTCATTCACAGCTTCTACCTCTTCAGAAGTTAGAAAAACCTTCTCTTTGTTTAAATTGATGTCAGAACATGCCCAACTAGAATAGAGGAACATAGGATTACTTACAGTTCAGTAGGATATTGAACATATTTTGTATGGAAAAAAAAATCAGTCTAAACACGTATGTTTCTTCAATGTTGTCCGTCAAAATTACCGGCAACGAAAAAAAAAAGCCAAAGAAGTTGTGGAACTTGAAAATGTAGTTTAGAAGGCGCTGCTGCGCATCACACGGTATTGTAAATAAGTCAAGCGGAAAAATGTCAGGAGCTTGATATGGAAGTGACATGATCCAACTTTTTTTTCTTCTTATTTGTGTTTTTAGTGTTGTGTTTCCTTAAGGTGGCCACCTAAGTCAGCAAGAAAGTATCAATCGCTTTCAGAACACAGGGCTTAAAATACAATGGTATGTGTTGTTTTCTGAAACTACATCTCTAAACTATATAAGCTTACACTCCCGTTCACCCGTCACCTACAACCACCCTTTGTCAGGTCAGTAATAAAGAGGGGAAAGAAAACTACGAAACTTTTTACCTCTAGGTAAAAGAGAATAAATTTTGCTGTTAGATCTCAAATATATTAAAATGTTATGTTGTAAACGTATCAAGAAATTACTTTATTTGTTAGAGGAAGGCTAAATATAACGTCCTTTTCCACCGAACCTAGTCTCATAGCTCAACAAATACGCTTAAAAATTCGTTGAAAATGAGCTAATGTCACATATTTACACATTTGTTTATATTATTAAAACTCAAGTTATAAGGTTGTTAAGGAGCAAGAGCCTAGTTCTTTCGACTTTATTTTTGGCGTGAACTATAATTTGAAATAACGTGTGGTAGGAATAAATATTGCATTAGAGCTGAAAGTTTTGGTGGTTATTTCTCGTTTACCAACGTGGCCCCCTTAACGATGCCGCCTACCAAGCCACTGGAGACGTCCAGAAATCTAAAGTTGTTTTTTAGGAAGTGGTTTGGTATTTTAAAATATAGTTTACGCCCAAATGTATCAATATAACCCTTTATGGTTAAAAACTTTGCATCAAAAATTTTATTAGTTTAGTAAAATAATCATGAATATGTGAATTTATCTTATTTTCAAGGACGTTCACGCAAAATCTCACCATTCTGAGATAAAAATAAATGACCAGATACATCCAGACTTCTTATAACAAATAAATACATTTTTTCTTTTATCAAGGTCACATTAGGACATTATAAGACAGCTGAGGATTGTTATAGTGGTTTTGAAGCTTTAGAACTGTCAGTCCCATTTTAGAAAATCACAGTGTTGTGATGTGCTACCTCAAGTACGTGGTATCTTTAAAAGGTTTTCCTAGGTAGCTGAGATATTGCCAATAATATGTTGAGTTTAGTTTAAATATTGACAAAACCTTTATCAATACACGAGTTTAGGACTTACCGGAATTAACACAAAACTATTTTATATGTCCCTTTACAGACTTGTAAGCGAAATTAAAATTTTCCACTTTGGAAAGCCCAAAATTCCACATATTTCAGTAGATCGTTAAGAAAATTCCCGGGAAGCGAAAGGTAACTAGCTTAGGAGCATAGAATGGCTCTTTGTGAATCATATTATTATTATTAGCACCACGTCTTACTACCCGTTCGGGTTATACGCACTTACGCTAATGTGCAATGGTAGGGTGATTGTGAGATGAAATGAAGGTCCTACAGTTTAACGTGGAATCCGAACCACGGTGGAGACCTGGCATTCCTCACATTCACAAGATGTCTTGTNATCCGAACCACGGTGGAGGCCTGGCATTCCTCACATTCACAAGATGTCTTGTCAGAGGTGAAGCAAGGGTTTGGTAATCAGATAAATCTGTGCCGGGACCGAGGATTGAACCCCGGCCGCCAGCATAGAAGTTTGACACCTTACCCCTAGACCACCAGGTCACCCTTTGTGAATCGAATGATGTAATTTAATAAGAGGTCACAACAAACATTGTGTTTCCATTTGTACTTTCCTCTTCCCCTAATTTTTTTCTTCTACTGTCAGATAGCTCCATCCAGTAACATTATAAGTCCACTTGGTTTCTGGTGTTTATGAATTTCTGATCGTCTATTCTAGCACCTTAAGACTTATTTTACAAAAGATTTTCAAAAACATGATTTTACAGCGGTCATAGCTGATTTTAAAGACCCCTTGAAATATTATTTTTACACCGCGTCTTATTCTTCATTGGGCCTATTGGCATATAACTAAACCAATTTAGTAGGTATAAGGACGTTATAATTTAAAAGAAAAGTACCCGCATTTATGTGGGTGAATACAAAATAATTAAAACATTTAAGCAAAATTACCCTCAATTAAAACTCGCAGGGAGCTGTATCCCTACCATCACCGGCAACTCGTGTAAGACAATCTTGAGGTTTCATCCGCACACTCCACCGATCGGGGTCACTTTGCATTTTAAAAGAGATTAAAACAAGTCATATTCACAATGCATCCATAAAAAATCCTTTCCTGGAGCTAATATTGTGTTACCTTCTTTGGAGTTAGTATTGTGTTACCCTCCCTGGAGCTAGTATTGTGTTACCTTACCTGGAGCTGGTATTGTGTGACTCTCCCTGAAGATAGTATTGTGTTACCTTCCCTGGAGCTGGTATTGTGTTACCTTCCCTGGAGCTGGTATTGTGTGACTCTCCCTGAAGCTGGCATTGTGTTACTCTCCCTGGAGCTAGTATTGTATTACCTTCCGTGGAGCTGGTATTGTGTGACTCTCCCTGAAGCTAGTATTGTGTGACCCTCCCTGGAGATAGTATTGTATTACCTTTCCTGGAGCTACTATTGTATTACCTTTCCTGGAGGTGGTATTGTGTTACCCTCCCTGGAGCTAGTATATTATTACCTTTCCTGGAGCTGGTATTGTGTGACCCTCCCTGGAGATAGTATTGTATTACCTTTCCTGGAGCTAGTATGGTACTACCTTTCCTGGAGCTGGTATTGTGTGACTCTCCCTGGAGCTAGTATTGTATTACCTTTCCTGGAGCTGGTATTGTGTGACCCTACCTGGAGATAGTATTGTATTACCTTTCCTGGAGATAGTATTGTATTACCTTTCCTGGAGCTGGTATTGTGTGACTCTCCCTGGAGCTAGTAGTGTATTACCTTTCCTGGAGCTGGTATTGTGTGACGATCACTGGAGATAGTATTGTATTACCTTTCCTGGAGCTGGTATTGTGTGACTCTCCCTGAAGCTAGTATTGTGTGACCCTCCCTGGAGATAGTATTGTATTACTTTTCCTGGAGCTGGTATTGTGTGACCCTACCTGGAGATAGTATTGTATTACCTTTCCTGGAGATAGTATTGTATTACCTTTCTTACCTTTCCTGGAGCTGGTATTGTGTGACTCTCCCTGGAGCTAGTAGTGTATTACCTTTCCTGGAGCTGGTATTGTGTGACGCTCCCTGGAGATAGTAGTGTACTACCTTTCCTGGAGCTGGTATTGTGTGACCCTCCCTGGAGCTAGTATTGTGCTACCTTTCTTGTTTGTTTGATTTCTAGGATTTGGAGTAGGTGTTTTAATTGGTCCTGGTATAAATATTTAAAAGGACTTGGATTTATTGTTTTATGAGTTTATGAGCCGTTGTTTGCTTCTGTAACGATGCGCATGCAAAGTTTTGTGAGGCAATAAAAGCCTAAATATCTCAGATGAATTTTCTAAAGGATATTACTACTATTAAGGAGTAAATCATTTAAATGACCACGGAAAGTGATGAATTTAAGTAGCCTTTCGTGTATCGCCCAATAGCTGAATAAAATAATATAAAACATTTTTAAGTCGAGTATAAAATTGATCTTGTTAACATTTGATCCTATATAAAAGACGAAGTTTATTAGACGTTATAATTCCACAACTATAATAGTTCTGCTCTATAGTAATTCATGATACAATATGACTTTGCCAGCGGCGGACATGATCTGTATTTTTAAATTTCTTTGAAACTGTGGGAGTCCCTATAGTGGCAACACTGTTAATTCATTCACAGATTTTTAAATGTCCAGCTACCCGCTTCGGTGGCTTCATGGCCTAAGGCGTCACTCTCGTAATAGACTAGACTGCCGACAACATGAAGAACAAGGTTCAAATCCTAGTTGGGTGTACCGAGAGTAGTTTTGTCAAAATGATTTTTCGCGCCAATGTGGGTGCAATTCTTCTAAAATCAACTTAACTAATCCTCAACACATTAGCGTAATTTAATACATATGCGTACAAACCGAATAGGTAGTAAGACGCGGTGTTAAAAACAGTTCAGTTATGAATCTGTTTTAGTATTACCTAATTCTAATTAAAGTCCACATCTAAATAAGTTCACCTACTGTTGGTTTTTTGATTACTCCTCGCACTCCCACATCAGTTAATTTATTGACTGAGCGTAGTGAGGTACTGTTTTATTTTGACCATTTGGCATTTCATCCTTCTGTCTGTATTTTTTTCGGTGATAGTGGTCAAATGCATTGAACAATTTTAACAAAATTTGGCAGGGACATATTTTGAATCAAGGCCGAATGCATACGGTTTCTCAATCTGTATATCAGTCGTCATATGGCAGCCATTAGTGAAGTTTTTCGTTTAATAGCTCATCCCAAGTGATTTTAATTTAAGATTAAAAACAATCAATCGAGTACATAAAGCTTGGGACTTTAAAAAAAATTATATATATATTAGTAAGACTGTGGTAACAATAAAAACATGGAGCAAGGTCTACTGTTCATAGAACTACTAGTAAGACTGTAGTAACTATAAGAACATGGAGGGAGGGAGGTCTACTGTTCATAGAACTACTAGTCAGACTGTAGTAGCGATAAGAACACCAAGGTCTATTGTTCATAGAACTGCTCGTGGTATCGTAGAACTATTTTAATTTAACACTTTATTATTATTTTTAAATATTTTTGGTGATATGAGGTTTGGTCGTGTTCAGTAGCGTCTCGTACCGTGTTTCTAGTGTGTTTAGAATTTGTTTAAATCATATTTGTGAGTTATTATAATCCTTCAGTAGATCACTCACTGCCAGAGTATTAGTGAAAATACATTTTCATGTGAGATAGGAAAAATATCCTTTATTTATTAATGGTCAGGTCAAACGAAGAGATGTTCAGGCAGTTTTGGTCTGTTCTGCTTAGCCTGTCAACCCTCCACGCAACGCTACTGGAAGAGCTCCCACTTAAATACCATACATGTACAGTACAGTACATTAAAATAGTAACATATTTTTACATATTTTTATGAGTTCTTAGAAGAATTATTAAAATTTTATATTAATAATTTATAGCTTTTAATTAATTTATTTTTTGATCACCGCGTCTTACTATCCGCTCAGGTTAGATAAATATACACTAATTAAGCTAATGTGTTAGGGGTGAGGAAGGTTTAATTTAGAGGACGTATACCTGAATCTGCGTGGGTGGACAGTGGTAGACAATTTAGTAAAAAAACAAAATAAAAAATAAACCTCACAGTATG
This sequence comes from Timema californicum, assembly GCA_902141385.1. Lineage (NCBI taxonomy): Eukaryota > Metazoa > Arthropoda > Insecta > Phasmatodea > Timematidae > Timema > Timema californicum. The sequence goes on along the minus strand of CABFOW010000433.1, from coordinate 125,806 downwards.
CCCGAGCAGGATTAGACCCTGATCTCTGTATTATTAGAAATATGTTTCGAGAATGATGCTTTACAACATTTGATCATCAAAGTGGGTCTAGTATAATTTGTTCTAGTTTTATTTTATAAGTTGATTTTTTATTTTGGCATAATTGTTACACCCAATAGCAAATTTTCAGTATTTTTGGGAATCTTTATATTTTATATAATATAAAAAGAAACGTTATTTTCAAACGACCTCTCCAGGTTTTTTTTTCTTGTCAAAGTCTTCCATTAGACTGAATTACTCTAGGAAAACAAAAAAAAACTACATTTAGAGCTGGTACATCATCTTTCTCTGGTAGTTTTTTTTCCCTCTCAAGGTTCTTGTTTTTAATGTGAAGCTTACGACTGGTGCTACATCTAGTTGCAGATCTGCCCTTAGGCTTTATCTAATTAAAACAAGAACAAGGATTATGCGAACAATGCTATCTTGTGTATGCTGTGCATACGCATATATGTATATATAATACTTGTGTAACAAAGAAATAGAAAGGGATGATACTGTAATAACCAAGACATGTATTATGCACGGAAATGTATATATATACATATATATTTGATATATACAGCCAACCATGCTCTTCTCTTCCAGATTATGGAAACATTTTCTGTAAAAATCCCAGAAGTTGTCATATGACAGACAGTGAACTACAATTAAGCCTACTCCAGGATTATTTTTTTATGTAACGTCACGTGACAAAAGGATGAAACTTTGCCAGAAAAGGGTTTAAAATTCAAAAAGACATATTCACATGTCCTTAAGGTTTTTTTTAAAAATTTAAAACGTAGCTTAATGATATTTTTTTCTGAAACTTTTTTAAACAACGCAATACCTATTATTACTTACTATAATTCTTGAGTCAAATATACTTTATTTTCTATATACCTTAATTATTTCTACCAGAAACAAAAATATTAAGTCATATGAATATATGAAATAGTAGAGTAAATTTTCTTGCGTAGATCCAGAACGGGTAGTAGGACGCTGTGTTAAAAAATATATATAATTTCCATGTAATTATTTTAAAAACTCACAAGGTATATATAATGTTTGGTAATATACAGTATGTTCAGTAAATTATCTGGGATATTTTTATTACTGTTTCTATACTCTCAAAATATACACAAGTATAGGGTCCTTTGAATCTTTTGTTGAAACATATTTGCAAAATTATATACGAACCATCAAATTTATCGAAATAGGGCCTGTTATAAAATGTATACTTCCATTAAAATGTTGATTTTAAAAGAGTTTAAGTTTGTAGTAGTTTTTATACTATAGACCTACATAAATGCATTCATAATATTGATTCCATTATAAACTGTTATACATATTAATTAATTATATAGGCCCTGAAAATATATATTTTTAAAGTATATGTCTATAAATAATTAATTTATACAAATATATAATTTGAAGTTTTCTGTATGATTATGATAAAAATCATAATTTTGTCCCATTTATAGCATCTGATTTCATTTTTAAAAATACTATTTTTACGCTATTAAATAAATATCTATGTAGAACTATTACTGTATGCTATAATTTGTATTTTATTTGCATGTAAGGCAGATTGTTTAGTAATAATATAAGTCTATCATATTTTTCAAGCACTTTATAGAAGATGTTAATTTAATTATTTTACTTAAATATTGTTCAATATTAAACAAACAAAACCTTTAAAACAACCTTTCACATAATCACATCGTTAGTCGCATGATCGCTTCACTTTCACAATAGACTGTACTTCGATGGCTGGGAAAATGGGGTTCAAGTTCTGGTCAGTTATACTGAAGGTGGTTTTTCCTAGGCTGTTTTCCACTTTCTCTCCACGCAAATGCGGATACTTTTTTATGCACCGAATCTTACTTCCTGATTGAGAGATAAACATCTGTACTAATAATTAATATTTGCTTTAAAGTGTTAGGGATAAAGAAGGTTGAATTTAAAGGAAGTGTACTCGCATTTGTGTGGAGGGAGAGTAGAAAACTATTTCAGAAAAACCACCCGACAGGGATCAAACCACGATCTTCCCGTCATCGGTAGTCTAGTCTATTGCGAGTATGACGCCTTAGACAATGTGACCATCGAAGCAGGTTAAGGCAGACATACATCTACTAAATTTAACCTTCCTAATCCTTAGCATACTAGTGTAATTACTACACATGAGTATAACCCGAAGACGCGGTAGTAAAAAAACCTTCTTGGTTTTATATCGTGGCTTTCTAAGACATTAAAAATGGATGAACGTATTACAATGTTGTTTTGAAGACGTTCCTCCCCCCTCCCTCCATCCCTCCCGGCTCCCCTATCTGAGCTCTCCCTACTCGGGGGTGGCCGACAGTTGAAGCTGTATCCAACCGAACACCAACACCTCCAAACACACAATAACTTACGTTAGACCTGTCAGGGTACAGCCACTTACACGTTTGATTAACGACGAGATACTTCGTCAGCAGAAATAATAATAATAATAGCAAAAAATATATATACAAGGATTCCAAACACAGCTCAAGGAAAATCTTCTACCCCACTGATAACACCTGACTTAAGAATAATATATCTCGAACCGGACGTCATATCGCGGCAGTGTATTTTAATTTATAAAACAGTGGCATTGAAAATAGGAAAACCTTTTACTATATTTAATATAATTGAAAATTACTGTAAAATGTAATATATATATTTATGTATACAACTGATCACTATTTCACTGTTGTCAAATGAAGAGTGCAGAAAACCCGCACTCGGATAAGTTTAACTGGTTCTAACGTAATCTTGTAACTAATACCCCGGTTAATCGACCATGCAATGGGCTCTTAAGCTGGGAGTTTAGGGGACGTGAGAAAAGGCGTTCTTGCAGTTTTTATATCAAAACTTATTTATGTACAAAATAAATAAATGTTAATCCGGAAGGAACATAAAGTTAAAATTTATAGATTTCTACACATATTAATCTAAACAGTTATTGAATAGTTGTGAATTATAGATCCATTAGATGAGAAACTTTTTAAATGAAGATAAAAGTTTTTCATTACATTCTAGAACATCCTTGACAGATATTCGAGAACTGTTAAAATTACTGTGTGCAGAAAATTAAACTAAACGTATATACTAGACCAGTTTTTATTTTATTTTAATCGCCCCTTACTACCTGTACAGGTTATATACATGTATGGTAACGACCCTAATAAGGTAGGGCTGAGTAAGGAAGCATTTTATAGGTAATCTTCCTGTGTTTTCGTGTAGCGAGAGTGGGAAACAGTTTAGGATTAAACACCTTACGTATATCCGACCGGGATTCGAAACCCGATATCCCCACCATCAGCAGGCCAGTCAAACACGAAAGTGACGCATTAGACCATCCGTCCACTGAAGTGGGTTATATTTTAGTTGAAAACTTTTTTGTCTTATATTTAGGCCTACTGTACTAATACACTATTTGCTCTCATTCGTGATCAAAATTGCATTTTAAGGTCAATAATCATGTATTCGCTCATTAAATTATTGTGTGTGTGATTGGTCGAATCTATGCTGAGTGTGAAGGAACTGTAGGCCTATCTAGTACAATCCCGTCAAGCTCTGCATGCCCTGTCAAAACCCAAGAGACGCTTACGACCAGAAATAGATAAAATTATGTAACTCGTCGGGTGAATAACATTTTTTAAATTAGCATTACATTATTGAGTCTAATGGGTAGATCTATTTTCTTGTTTATGATGCTGTTTTAAGTAGAGATATTACGTGCATTATAAGATGCTACGAGTAGAGATATGACGTAAACTTTAATTAATCTTATATTTAATACATGTTCCTAGCCTTCTTGTTTAGTTCGTGCAAATATAAATTACACGCTATATACCTTATTATTATTATAATTAACAATTAAGTCATTACTTCCTCTGTATATTGGATCTAATAACATTCTAGCAGTCATGTTAGCGAGATCATTAATTACCTGCTCAGTAATGGATAATTTCACTAAAGGCTCTAGATGTCACAAGAGCCATTAGTTAGCGGGCAGGCCCTTTGATCGCCCAAAAGCCGTCCTCGAGTGATAAACAAATTATCAACACAACAGTACCCACAAACACCAAATAAACGATCCATTGATTCATCCTTGGAACATGCGTGCTCCTTCTAGGAAATAGGTCCTTAGACATCCTTCTTCAATCGCCCTTCCCCCCCCCCCCCCCCCCCCCCCCC
>CABFOW010000433.1:102257-119076 GCA_902141385.1 Timema californicum | reverse complement strand
TACAAGGGTGAATTTAGAACACAGTGGGTTTAGATTAGAATGTTGCGACGTTTGAACTATTTTGCATTCTAAAAGAAGTTAAGAGAAGGGTGATTACTCAAATATCTGAACAAAAGAAGACAGTTGAATAAGATTCAAAACCTATCAACTAAAATAAATATTGTCTGCATTACGTGAGTGCAACAACAATTTTCAACGTTCCCTTTTAATCAGCTTTTGATTTCCTTCTAGTCAAAATATAACAGGTTTTTTTGTCTCTATGATGTTTGTAGCTGCGTTTTACAATTAAAAAAAAATTGGACGCGCTATTTATTACATGCAAATAATTCAAAAAAGATGTTTTCCCATTTATACTGATGAGTTTAAATATATAATTACGTAAAAAGTAATAATAATTTTTTTTATACAATCTTAAAATATAACAAAAATTGAGCGATAATGTCGATTAGACTATCCTTTTCGATAACATCTACAACATAACGAATAAAGCTAACACCTGTACAATTAAATATACGTAACTAACGAGGTTTATTATTATTAGGTGTTCTCTCTTACGACAGGTCCATTCCTTTTTGTCCGTGAGCTTAAGCCATCAATGTGCCGTGTCCTTTACCTCCTACTTCAGCTCCCAGAATTGTCTTATTTCCTTCAACTCATCCAATATTTTAGTCCTCCTTCTTCCTAAACTCCTCTTTCCCTCAACCTTTCCTTCTATGATGTCGTGGAGAGAACAGTTCCTTCTAAGGGTGTGTCATTTTTCAGTTTGCTTTGTACAAAATATTCACATCCAAAATTGTTCTCCTCTCACCCACTCTTCTTAGGTCTTCTTCATCTGTCCCCCTTGTTTGTCCGCCTGATCTTCTCAAGTCTTCTCCAGCACCACATTTCAAAGCTCCCCTAGTGTTCCTTTCGATCTTCCCGAGAGTCCAGCTTTCTGCTACACACAGTGCGATGCTCCAAATTTAGTATTTAATCAACTTCTTCCTCGGTTACTTAGGGTAAAAATAACCCTTAGGTTAAGGATATAGCGGCAACAAGTATCCCATTCGTTGATTGAAAAATGACATCAAGGAAATACTTGGATGAGGTATTGGGTTTTATTCCTGTGTCCAGGTGTTATTTTTAAATTCTTTATAATTTTTTATAAACATATTTATTATTATTATACTGGCTAGCTAAAACAAAACATTTGGATTTGCTCAAATGGAAAAGGCCAAGCAAACGTTTTAATTCAGTTATTAATACTATATTTAAATCTACAAAAGTAACAAATCACTAAGAAAGAAAATTTATCAAATTCACCAAAAACTATCTCAAATTTTACCACTAGAACTTTTACGCCATGTTAACACCAAAGTGTATTTTATGCAGTATAAACACTAAGCCATTTTAAAACTATTGAAAGGAAAGAGGGGGGAGGTGGGGAATGAAATTCAATGGCGTGGCGGAGAATGTTGGCAGTATAAGCATAGCTTGTATATAAACTATACCCTGTGTTTAACCTGATAAGTAGAAAACTTAACTTTCCCTTTTCCCTATGGAGTAGCTTATACAGTGATATAGTCCATCAAGGTAAAACCAGTGTTGCCAATTTAGCGACTTTCCCTGGTATGAAGCGACTAGTTTTCATTTTTAGCGCCTAGCAACTAATCTGGCGATTGGCAACTTTCCTTAATTTTCTGTCAAGTATATGTTTATTATTTTAAATGTTAATGCTGTAGAATTTTAATTTTTGAACTATCGTACTGTAATGAATTGCTTCGGTCTACAGAAGAGCTCTAAACTATCTATTTGTCTTTAACAAATCACAATGACATCGTTCCGGATCCGGGAATCATTTCAGTCCACTGATGTATCTTACATTCAGTTCAGATTGATGTCTACGGTTTTGGTTTGCCGACAAATCTGATGACTTCTAATTTTTCGTTTGACGACCATCTATCAACTTTCTGGTACTAATCTAGCTACAACACTTATATAGTCGTTTACAAAACTGGGTAAAACTGCCACCTTTCAAAGTTAATGGAATGTACCTGTGATATGTTCTCGCTCCTTTGGTCCCCATTTGACCAATCATATATAGGGTCTACTATAAACACCTAAGAATATTCGTTGTAACATGGACAATGAGTGCTCTACCGAGTGATGAGAACAATTCACAGGTAACTACATTTTAAATTAACTCTGATTACCCTGGCAACCATGCACAGCACAGAGTAAGGCCGAGACAATTGAGAAAGGATAGTTTCATCGAAGGAGGGTAATAAACAATGAATGAGTGGAAAGATTTAAGGAGATTTTTTTAAAAAAAACTCGCATTACTTTTTTTTTATGGCGTTCCACAAATGTAAGGACCCTTTAGGATCCTAACCCTCGCACACGTGCTGCTAACTGCTTCTCCCATTTATTTCGTAGAATCCCTTGTGTTTTTCACCTAGATACTTCATCTTCATCATTCTCCTTGGTGAATTTTCCTTTTCCATCTTCATCGCATGACCATACCATATCACCCTTGCTTCCTCTACTGTATTATATGTCTACGGTTTTGGTTTGCCGACAAATCTGATGACTTCTAATTTTTCGTTTGACGACCATCTATCAACTTTCTGGTACTAATCTAGCTACAACACTTATATAGTCGTTTACAAAACTGGGTAAAACTGCCACCTTTCAAAGTTAATGGAATGTACCTGTGATATGTTCTCGCTCCTTTGGTCCCCATTTGACCAATCATATATAGGGTCTACTATAAACACCTAAGAATATTCGTTGTAACATGGACAATGAGTGCTCTACCGAGTGATGAGAACAATTCACAGGTAACTACATTTTAAATTAACTCTGATTACCCTGGCAACCATGCACAGCACAGAGTAAGGCCGAGACAATTGAGAAAGGATAGTTTCATCGAAGGAGGGTAATAAACAATGAATGAGTGGAAAGATTTAAGGAGATTTTTTTAAAAAAAACTCGCATTACTTTTTTTTTATGGCGTTCCACAAATGTAAGGACCCTTTAGGATCCTAACCCTCGCACACGTGCTGCTAACTGCTTCTCCCATTTATTTCGTAGAATCCCTTGTGTTTTTCACCTAGATACTTCATCTTCATCATTCTCCTTGGTGAATTTTCCTTTTCCATCTTCATCGCATGACCATACCATATCACCCTTGCTTCCTCTACTGTATTATGTATATGACCATACCATCTCAGCTTTGCTTCCTCTACTATGTCACTTACTCCAACATTCTCATTACAAGGCCATTCCATATCACTCTTGCTTCCTCTACAATCTCATCTACTCCAACATCCTCATTACCTTACCATACCATCTTGGCCTTGCTTCCTCTACTATTTCATGTACCAGAAAATCCTCATTACATGATCATACCATCTCACACTTTCTTCCTCTACAATCTCATATACTCCAACATCCTTATTATTTTACCATACCAGCTTTGCTTTCCCTATTATCTCATGTACTTCTTGTAGTTCGTATCACCACTCTTGCCCGGACAGATTCATTCCTAATCCTGTTCCTCCTGTAATGCTCTTAAAATTCTTACTTATCATGGCCGCCACTTTCCTGGTCTCTCTTATATCCAATGTTCATGTTTCTGCTGCATAATGTAACAATCGGTACAAAGTACGCCCTATAAAGCACTTCGTTAGACTTAAAGGGCACTTCTCTTCTCCATAACAGGTTTCTTTCAAATAAACCTACTTTACCAAAGATGTATTGACAATCCTCCTAGTTTTAGAACCATGCTACGGTGGGTTTGACACTTGTCAGATAAAAAAAACCACACTTTGCCTTTTCCTCTTGACTTTCTCAATAAAATGGGAGGGAAAAAAGTCTTCGTATTCCCTTTTCTTCGACTTCACCTTTTCCCTTGAGGTCCTTTTGTACGAATTTTCCCCTCTTCTTCTTTCCCCTGTCCGTTCTATTTCGAATGTGTTGAAATCGGGTAAACTGAAAAGAGAAAAAGGAAAAAAAAAATCGGAGGTATCAAGATGTGTTTGATTCGAACTTGGAGAGGTTTTTTTCTTTCTTTCCTTTGCCTCCCAAAGTACAACACATTTACAAGGTTCGCGCACAAAGAGTCTCACTTGTTGTTACAGGTAATAGCTTAGGACTCCTGCCGTTGTAGATTGGATTTGTTGGCGCTGTTGTTGAACAAATGAGTGTGTATGCCCACGTTCTCCCGCGCCCTTTGCGAGCCCAAGCTACCCTATCTCTCACCCTTTACTACACGAAAAAAAAATTGAGGGAGGAAAAACTTAATCAAACTACTTTGAAAAGAGAAGAAATTCTTTGGAAACTTCCTTCAACAGTTCCTCTCGCCGCTATTTTTTTTCATACGGTAGTTTTTTTATCAACCTTTGCTTCTATATGTTTCTCTCTCTCTCTCTCTCTTAATGTACTTCCATTTCGATCAAGATTTATCTGAAATCAGATACTTGAAGTTTTTGACTTAGAAACGTTTGAAAAGAGGTGAAACCTGGAGTCGGGCACATTGATGCGGAAAATGTAAGGAGAGAAATACTGATAGAATACAAGCTATACAGTAGGGGTGAAGGGTAGTTTTGAAATGAGTTTTTATTTAAAAATCAACAAAATGTTCACAGGTCCAATTTAAATAAAAGGTGGAGGGGACATCCTTAAGAAAAAATAACATTTGCGTTCTATACATTCTTCTTTTACTCTGCAACTTACTACCCATCCGAAATGTACTCATTTAATTATACTGTAGTGGGGTATGTAGACCTCGGTGTTCTTGGAATAGCGTGATCGCCTCAGGACCCGATATTCGTGGGTTCAAACCCAGCCACGGTCGACAGATTTTTACATAGTGATAAAAAAAAATCCGTAGCACCCGCTTTGGTGGCCGCATGATCTCGGACGTCACTCTTGCAATAAACTAGACTAACAATGACGAGGATATCGGGGTTGAAATCCTGGTCGGATGTTTTGAGAGTGGTTTTCCTCAGTGATTTTCCCCTTTACCTCCACGTAAATGTGACTACACATCCTACATACTGTATGCGTATATCCCGAACTGGTAGTATGACGCTGTGCTAAAATAAAAAATATTTAAGAATGTCAAATTAGTCGCGTGAAGACTATTATGGATCTAACTACACCAATGGGGTAGAGATGAGGAAGGCAACCACATTTTCATATAGGGAAATGGGGGAATAATTAGCTTACCCCGCCGGAATTAAAGGCCTGACCCAGTTACCGGAAAATCAAACCAAACATGTCACACGCCAACGTCAAGCGTGTCCACTGAAGTGACTGATATAGATGTTATATTCGGCGTTCAACAGAGGTGTATTAGCAAACATTAGGAAGAAGAACTTCAGGATTGTGTCTTAACATTGCTACTAATATACCTGTAGTTAATTTTTCAGAAGCTATTGGTACCATTTATTTTTATAGCTATAGTATTACATTAATTTTATTTACAAAAAACTAACACCTGTGAATTTCAAAATATTGTTTTATTTTTAAATTGAATATTGTTTATCAAAATTTGAGTCATATCTCAGCTAAAAAAAGTGTTAAATATTTAAACTAAAATATGTGAGTTTACCTCTAAAATCCGATACAAAATCAAGCTCAGATTTTCAATGTAAATATTTTTTTTGTGGTAGGTATAGATACCAAAATTTCGTGGGACATAATTTTACGAACTTCTACTTAGAACACTAAAATGACCATAAAAACATATTTAAAAGTCACTGTAGAATTTTTGAATTAATAATATACACGAAATATATTAAATATTTTAATTAAATTGGCTACCTGATTTCTCAAATACGAACCACAGTTCAATTTTATGTGAATCAAAGATAGCAAAATTCCAATAACAAAACAAAAACTTGGCCTAGAAAATGTATTTCCCTCAACTAAAGATCATTAGTAAAATATTTGTTTTAACCGGGTATTATAAAGGCCATATTGTGTGTTTGGATTATAAAAATTTTAGCTATAGTTTTTTATGTTTGTTGTATTTGAATAAAGTTTTTATTTATTACAATTTGTAATCAAATAAATATTTTATTTACAAAATTTTTATACCGAAATCACTTTTTATATAATGAAATACAATCGTTTTATTCACCACAAATCAATGTAAATAGTCTGATAAGTAATTTGTTAATAAATCAACAATTCATAATTTATAATAAATTAAAAGAATCATAAAATAAGATTTAATGTGATTTATTTAAATATTTACTGAATTATTTAATACGAAACACATTACTAGATGATCAATGGTAGAGTAAAAATAAGTATTTCAAAGGGAAAAGAATAACGTTAATATTGGATTTAAAGGGAAACAAGCAAATTACAATATGATATTCGCTATGTTATACAATGTTTCAATACTATTATCTACAAGACAAATATATGGTTGGTTCTACCTAGTAAAAATATAAAGTAGGATGGCGTCATCACCTCACTGATACACATACTTTTTGTTACTGCTAGATAACAACTAAAGTATTTCGAGATAGTTGGCTAGCTACTTTGCCATTTCTTAAAATAATATTTGGCCTAACAAATTCATAAAAACCAAGTATGCTTTTTTAAATTTACTGTACGTACAAATAGTTTACACATTTCTAATCAAATAAGTATTTGTGATCATAAAGGATTAGTTCTAAACCTTGTATTCCTAACAATAAAGGTTTAGTTCCATGACGCTTGTATTCGTGACCACAGAGGTTCAATTCCAGTAGCCTTGTCAACTGTGACCATAAAGGTTTTGTTCTAGTAATCTTGTCTTCGTGACCACAAAGGTTTAGTTCCAGTAATCTTGTCTCCGTGACCACAAAGGCTTTAGTTCCAGTAATCTTGTCTTCGTGACCACAAAGTTTTAGTTCCAGTAATCTTGTCTTCGTGACCACAAAGGTTTAGTTCCAGTAATCTTGCCTCCGTGACCACAAAGGCTTAGTTCCAGTAATCTTGTCTTCGTGACCACAAAGTTTTAGTTCCAGTAATCTTGTCTTCGTAACCACAAAGGTTTAGTTCCAGTAATATTGTTTCCGTGACCACAAAGGCTTAGTTCCAGTAATCTTGTCTTCGTGACCACAAAGTTTTAGTTCCAGTAATCTTGTCTTTGTGACCACAAAGGCTTCCAGTAATTTTGTATTCGTGACCACAAAGTTTTAATTCCAGTAATCTTGTCTTCGTGACCGCACAAAGGCTTAGTTCCGTTAGCTTTTCTTTGTTATCAGCTTTCAAATAATTTTTTTTAACTTCATAGAATGAGTTTAAATATTTTATTTTGAGTTAGGGGAAGAGTGAAACACAAATCTACATGTCCACACTATGTGACTAATATCACATTAAGGTCCGATTCAGCAATAACAGTCCATAAGGTTCAGGTTAAAGACCATTTCACAATGTAAATAAACTTAAGGTATTGTACGGAGGCTATCGAATATCTTAGATACAAAGACTATTAGCAAAGAAGCTACACGTAAAACAGGTGACAGTGATCAATGATCTCACTTGAGTTCCATATTTTACAAGAAAGGATAAGAGACTAATTTAAACATCAAAATTATAAATCAGAATATTCTCTCTTAAAAAGTAAAACACCAATTGATTTGGCTAAACACGAGTTTTCTGCTGCGTGATTCTACCTCGCCAAAAGTCTCTATGCCCTGATGCATCCTCTAAAACACCCTAATATCCCAACACATACGTTTAACCCTCCCCCGTATGTCAGCAATCAACCGAAACAAACGCCGCTCTATGTTTTACAACCACCAACCTTTCCATCATGGAAGCAGAAAGGTGAAAATTGTATATTATTAGCATTTTGGTGTTTTTCACTGTAGGTCAGTTGCTTCCACAAGGCGTTTTATTTTATTTTTTTACTTTCCCACTTTTTTTTTTACGTCGGTTAGCTCGAAGCTTCGATTTCACCTGCTCCGTCGAGAATGTGCGATGACTTTCTTGTGTCCCAACACTTTGGTTCAAATTCGGAAATACAAAAATGTATCAAAACAGTTGGCGTTTCCTCCTTCCTTTATCGTTTTTAAGGGTAAAAATATTTTCTATCTTAATACATAGTTTTTTACTTTTCCCTGACCCCACAGAAAGAGCAGTATTGCGGTCGTAAAAAAATTGAACTCGATTCTTCTTATTATTATTATTATTAGCACCACGTCTTACTACCCGTTCGAGTTATACGCACTTACGCCAATGTGTAATGGTAGGGTGATTGTGAGTATGAAATGGAGGACCTACAGTTTAACGTGGAATCCGAACCACGGTGGAGGCCTGGCATCCCTCACATTCACAAGATGTCTTGAGAGGTGAAGGAAGGGTTAAATTGAACTCGAGATCTTGATAAATGTCAACGTTTCATGACACCCTTAAATCGAAAAAGTTGTTTTCGCGATGCTGTCTTTCTTTCTTTCTGTCTGTCTGTCTGTCTGTCTGTGTGAATGTATCTCAGCCTAGAGCCTATACCATTTTATCGATTGACTTAAAACTTTGTATCTAGAGTTTTTATAAGATTTTCCAGAGGGATCTTTGGAATTAAAGGTCTAAATGAAGGGTAGCTTACTGAAGGGCAAAAGTAGGGAAAAAAATCGATTTTTATCCAAATCCACACAAATAGTTTTGATTAAATTTCGTATACTGGTAGGCCTATTGTTTAACATTACAAAGAAAATGGCAAGTCTCATTTTCCCAAGAAAATTATTTTAAGGGCACACTATACATGCAGAAATTTCCAATTTGGATCATATCCCTCACGAGATACGAAATAACTTATCATTTTACAGTAGTAGTACTATTCATAATTAAAATATTATATCTGTAATATATTTTTATAAAACCAATAGTTTTTTAGCTATAAGCAAATATAGATTATATATATTTATTTTTATGGAGTTCTTTGACAATTAAATTAGATTGTTATGTTCTTTGGTGGAGATAAATGCTCTTCTTTTCTCAATTTTTCTATAAATATATATTATTTCCTTTATGCTCTTTGGTGGAGTGTTTCTGCGACAGTGTAAACGATTTCGTTTCACATATGTTACGAGTTTTTAGCAAATTTTTATATTTTAAGATAAAAGAGAGATACAATCTGTGTTATGCACCATACTATTTATTTTATTCAACTTCATCATTATTGTTAAAGTCCTCATTTTCCTTACGCTTATCCCCGTGGACGAGTGTCTAGTCATGAAGCTTAAGAGATCATGATTCAGTTCCGTTTGTTGCTAAAAATATTATACTATTTGTTTATGGGGAGATACTTTTAAGCTTTTATGTTTTAATGGAAGATAATGTCATTTGTTTGTTGTATTATCTATTTGTTAACTTTATTTGATAACGTGTTTGTTATAGCGTTCTAGATTTAGTTTGTAAGTCGTGTGCTAGTATAGTTTTGTATTTTATGTACACCAAATAAAGCTCGCAATACAAAAGTTAAATATTATAGTAAGATTATTATTTATCACTTACAAATTAAATTTTAATAAAACTTCCTTAAAATTAATTATATTATACTTCTAAAAACACGATAGCTTTTGAAAGTAAGTTGTAAAGTAACTGTAAACAAATAGCGAATCTTATAAGATGGAAATGATCTTAATGTTATGGATGTAGCCGCTCCAAGTAACATATTCGTAGATTAAAATATTAGGCCCGGGTTCGATACCCGTGTCCATGTGTCATTTTTCAATTTACAATGAAGAGATTTTTGTGTGTTTGATTTATATTGTCTATGCTACTTAGATCAGAATTGTGACATTATAGCCAAAGGTCAGATTGCAGTTAGCTTTATTAGTTTATTGAATCAATTTACTAAATTTTTGCCCGTATTTAGAACCAAAGTATCGAGAAAATAATACCTTTATGGCCAAAACATCCGTAAAAAACAGGTATCACAAATGATACCTTAAAAGAAATCCAGTTTGGATGAAAAGGCGGCACAACAGTAATGATACGCTTTGAGTTAAAAGGCGTTTTCTTCCAGTTCCAATTTGTGAATGATTTAAATTTGACGCTATAATTATGTCTACAGCCGTACGATTGATAGTCCAATGTACACACTATTTGTATTAATCTTGGACTTTTTCCAAACCGTTACTTGTATTAAGCTACAGAAATAATTGTTTACTTTAATTCTATTTTGTATTTTGAATATGTAAGGTATAATTATATTATGTTTTTCATTTGCAGTGATTAAAATGTACTGTACATAATTATATCTTGTAAGACACGCTTCGGTGGTCAAGTGGTATAAGATGTCACTCTCGCAATATACTGGACTGACAATTACAGGGAGATCAAAGTTCGAATCTCAGTCGGGTGTGTTGAAAGTGCTTTTTCCTATATGGTTTTCCACTCTTCCTAAAAAAATATGAAGGTACACTTCCTATGAATTAAACCTTTCTCACCCCTAACACATTAACATAATTAGTAAACATTGGTTTTACCTAAACAGGTAGTAAGACGTGATGCTAAATGTTTTTAAGTTACAGTCTATTATTATTATTATTATTAGCACCGCGTCTTACTACCCGTTAGGGTTATACGCACTTACGCTAATGTGTAATGGTAGGGTGATTGTGATATGAAATGGAGGGCATACAGTTTAACGTGGGATCCAAACCATGGTGGAGGCCTGGCACCCCACATTCACAAGTTGTGATAAAAACACGTCTTGTCAGAGGTGAAGGAAAGGCTTGGCAATCAGATAAATATGTGCGGAGACCGAGGGTTGAACCCCGGACTAGCAGCACAGAAATCTGACACCTTTCCCCTAGATCGCCAGGTCACCGACGTGGCACAGTATAAACCCGATTCCAGGAAAGACTAGATAGGATAAACCAACATAGGCTGATGTTTTTAGGCACAGCTAGTTTTCATTCTTCTTAACCCATACGATGAATTGACCCTGGACAGGTTTCATCATTCACAGTTGGCGCGCAAATGTTGTCAGCTAACCTAACCTAACATAACCTAAACCTAGTTTGACCTAATGCAACTATAGGCTATACTAATTTATCCTATGAAATAGGTCAAAATTTCAGGATTAACGAATTCAGACTAGAATAAACTAGTTAATCTTGAGGCTCTTAGGATGGATCAACTCGGCCTAGTCCAATTTAGTTTATCCTGGAATCAGGTTTGGACGGTAACATATATATTGTCAGTCTATTTATTTTTAAACAGATTGCATATACAAGTCACAATGATATTCTAGTTTATTTTTATATGTAGGGAGTTGGTCCGTTTAACTTTGAAAAATATGTTGTAAATTTAACGTTACCAATTCAGATAATTTACAGTTAAAAATAAAAAAGTTAATCCCTAAGCACACCGGTTAGAATTGGCTATTGAGATTTCACCTGTATAATATTATTAATTTCAAACCACCATCGAACCAGCATCGAACCCGCTCACATAACTGTGACAGCTGTCAATGTAAATTCCGTTCTAAAAAAAAGCTGACCTTCAAGGGAACTTGTAATGAAAAGATTATTACATTTTATAAGAGGGACTATTAGTTTTATAACCAATAACTGGAAACATAATAAAATAAAAGAATGAAAGTAGCTGTTTTCATGTTTTGCTGAAATAATAGTGAATTTATTTATATCATGTGATTTTTCCTAAACCATTTATATTTTAATTCGAGTTTTTTTTATCGTTTACTAGCAGAAGTACCCAGGCAACACTTTTCTTTTCTTTAGACAGACAGAACAATAATAATAGTATTTAGCACCAATTCTTACCACCCATATGGATTATACGCTTAAGTACTAATTACACTACTGGGTTAGAAATGTTGAAGGTTGAATATAGAGGAAGTGAACTCGCATTTGTATAGAGGGAGAGTAGAAAACTACCCCCAGTTCACCCGAGTGAGATTCGAATCTCGGTCTCCCCGTCCTCGGCAGTCTAACTCAACACGAAACTAGCGCGTTAGCTAACTACTCCACATAGGTGGGTCAAACAGACAGAAAAAAAGCTTCATTTTATTTATTTCAACCAAGCTTTTAATAAATTAAAAAATATATAATATAAATTTTAAAATTCCATCTTTAGGCGCACATGTCTGTGTACAGGGGCTACTAATTTTAAAATGTCAGCCCTCTGCGTGCGGTAGATATCGTGCAATGCTCATGGCCGGTAGAAAAATTCTTCATTTTGTTAGTATAGATTTTTAAAATTAATCCTTGACCAAAAGTTACTTCAATTTGTGGATTATTGAAACAAACAAAAAAGCAAAAAAAGAGGGAAAAAAAGCCCACATCAGAGGGCACGTGAGCTAAGGCGTCAATCTCATATCTTATAGTTTTTTGGTGGCAGGGTGGTTAGGGTCAGAATCCCAACCGGGTGTACTGAAGGTGTTTTGTTTTTCTCTAAATAGTTTTCTATTCTTCTTTCAGAAAATAGGCCTATTATTTTCTCTCAACTGTTACCTTTCCCACCCCTCTTACCCCATTTAGTATAAATGTTTGGATAGTCCAAACGGGTAGTGAATGAGATGCGGTCAACGATAGTTATTTCTTAGCCCCACATCTTGTCACCTACTCAAGTTATAAGCATATGTAGCCTGATAATTACGCTAATGAGTAAGGGATGAGGAAAATTGAATTTGGAGTAAGTGTACCCGAATTTGCATGGAGGAAGAGTGTAAAACCATTCAGAGAAAACCACTCTCAGTACACCCGACCGGGATCAAATCCGGATCTCCCCGTTATTATCAGTCTTGATAAAGTGACGCCTTAGACAATGTGGCCACAGAAGCAGTTATAGGAACTGTTAAAAGCACAAGAAGGTAAATTTAAAACGTATCTAAAAGTTCTGACACAACATGACCAAACCCCCACACAAACTGTATGTTTGGTTTCTATTTGTCTTGTCATGCATCTCTGTGCTGAGTGAGTGGAAGAAAAGGGGTCGTGGGGGAGTTTGTAAGGCCCTACAGACTGTAGCACGCGAGTAACCCACCCCCTAACCACCCTTTCACCTCATCTTACCTCCCAAGAGTGCAGTGTGTCGAACAAAACGCGCATGTCTCCAGAACTCCGCCTCGTTCGTTGTGGTCATAATTAGAACCGCCGGTAACGACCTACCCCTTTCCCTTCTCATCTTATTTGATCGTGGTACTTTTCTTACGGCTCGTATGACGTCGCGGCGCCTTTCCTCCTAATCGCATGGCATCGCAGTGCCTTTCCTCCTGCTCGCCTGGTGTCGCGGTGCTTTACCTCCTGATTGTTAGCGTCACGATACTTTTTCCTTCTGCCCATATGACGTCTTGGTGCTTTTACTACGGCTCGTATGATGTCTAGGTGCTTTTACCCCTGATCGCCTGGTGTCGCGGTGCCTTTCCTCCTGCTCGCCTGGTGTCGCGGTGCTTTACCTCCTACTCGTATGGCATCATGGTGCCTTTCATGCTGATAACGCCTTAGACTATTCGGCCACTGAAGCGAGTTACAGTGGGAAAAAAAAATAGATATATACATTAGATACATTTAAAGATAATTACGGTCGTGATGGTTTATTTAATTGTATTATTATTACCACCGCGTTTTACTACCCGTTCTAGTTATACGCACTTACGCTAATGTGTAATGGTAGGGTGATTGTGAGATGAAATGGAGGACCTACAGTTTAACGTGGAATCCGAACCACGTTGGAGGCCTGACATTCCACACATTCACAAGTTGTGAATAATACTCGTCTTGTCAGAGGTGAATAAAGGGGTTGTCAATCAGATAAATCTGTGCTTGGACCGAGGATTGAACTTGGGATACCCAGCACAGAAGTTTGACATTTTCCCCTAGACCATCAAGTCACCCTATTTAATTGTAAACCTCTTCCAAAACTGAACGGGAATATTTTCCCAACTAAAATTTGTATCAAGTGTCCCTCGATGTGCTTATAAACAACATCAATAATGTATTCATAGTTCATATACAACTGTGTTGACACACCCGAAACCGTCTGGCAGTCGAACGTATCAGCGATAAAAATCAAACATATTAATTAATGGGTAGTATCGGGCGTTAAGTGTCAAATGGGGACCGACCTCTTGGTCTTGTGGTCAGCTCAGTGCTTAGTGTTTGGTTCTGATCTGGGCTCGAACCTTGACCACGTGAACTGGTAGAAGAGAGGAACGAAAGATGGCCAAACTGTGGCACTCTAAATGCTAATGTTGGTACATTCTCTTTTTATTAACCTTCTCATTCCTACTCTCAGCGAGCAAGTTGTGAATATCCCTTTTGTTAAAAGTATCAATAAAAAAATGTGTCTTCTTATCTTCAGATTTTAAGATATAAATAAAAAGTGTTCTCTTACTCAAAATTTATTAAATTTTTGAATTATATAAAGTTTTTTAATGTCATATTTTACTTTTGCAAATGTTATCTTTTTTTTAATACAAAGGTTTTTAGACAAATGGTTTTGTCGTGCGTTTCATAAATGTGGCCATACAACTTCAGAAACTAAATTAAATCTGGTTTTTAGGTAATTTTTTCATTGGTTTATATTTAATAGATTTTAAAAGCATCCTATTTATAAAAAAAATTACCAGCGAGGATCACTCCAAATAATTTATAGAGGCATTCAATTTTCAACTAATTTATATGCGAGGACAATTATTTCAAATAGATTCTAAAGGTAACTAATTTCCAAAAGAAAGACCATTCCATATAGCTTTAAGAAGCATCCAATTGTCAAAAATTTGCGATGTGGTAAGGGGGGCAGCAGTATTTCGTTTGGGGAGAAAAGGCACCTCAAAATACCTTTTTTTTTAATCAACCCACTTTAGACAAATAGGGATTTTATCACCTACTGGTTAGGAAGGTCCTTGTAATTCTAGGTCTCTATATTCTTTCGGTTGTGACTACACAGCTACACAATGAGCAGTGTTTTGTGTGTTTAATGGAAATCAATAGCAAGCAGGCTGAGTACAAAAGCGAGCGATGGTTCGAGAATCATGCCATAGCAACATGGGCGGGTTGAGCCAGAGAAAAAAGGGGTGGGAGGGGTGTCTGATAAGTTAGGAATAGAGGGTTGAAAGGGGAAGGGAGTTGCTCACGGGCCACTTTATATATATATATATATATGTGTGTCTAAATAAAATTCGGATTCGTTATCAAGTAACCCAAATCAGACCCTTTTAACCCGGCAACTTGGTGCTGTGATTCAAAGTGAAAGTAGGGTTATTTTAAACCCATGGGTTACTAATAGCTGGGACCTCTTGATCATGATTTGCTTAGAGATGTGAATACACAGAGAAAATAACTATGTTCGATATCGTTCTACGGACCACTAAGCTTGTGATGTGTCCTCAGGCTCAAGCCCTAAAATTCGACAATATGTGAACACGGTCGAGGTTGCTCTTCCTGTTACTTTTATACGTTTATGCTTGGCGTTCGAACAATCAGCATTTTTATTACTGAGGTAGAGATGAGAAAGGTAAAGTTCAGATTAAATGTACCCGGATTTGCATGGATGGAATGGTGAAAAGCCATTTAGAAAAATTCACCATCAGTAAATCTGCCCCGGGTTTCGAAACCCTACCTCTCCGTCGTAGGCAAACCAGACTTGATGAAGTTGACCTGCGTGGCCACCAAATTCGTGTTGGAAATAATTTCGTTTTTTGAGATTTTTTTTTCGCAAAATTCAGAATATGAAGGTGGGGAAAGGGGGAGGGGACTACGGATGTACTGGTTTTGTATAGTTTTTTTTAACCAAAATTCTGATTTAATCGTGACAATTCCTTTGAATAATCTATTCATCTAATTCAACTGCCATAAATCTTTTATAAAAAAATGACAGATAAAACGCATACAAAAACCGCGGGGATTAAAAACATATTTTTTATGATCTTTGATAAAAGACCGGGAACACCTCATAAAAAATATTTCCTGGACGTCGCAACCTTTTTCATAAGCCGCAGCGTGCACATATATATATATTTTCCAAAGTAATAACAAAAAGTAAAATAAAAAAGTATGTAAAGTAGTGATGGTCAGGCGATTCCTGTTGTTACATGTTGTAGTCATATTTTGTATTGTTATCAACGGTTGCTATCGGTCACAAAACACCCAACTAAGTTAGTGTAAGGGGTGCAAGTGAAAGACAGGGTATGAGAGAAAAAAACGAAGAGGGGGGAGGGGGTATTAAAATGGCCGCGAGTCGTCGCTATGGGCGTGGTCAGGTGGGGGAGTTATCGGGTGGTCAACAAAGTGGAACATGCGACTAGTTAAAACAGCGAGAGAAAAAATAAATAAAAACCGTTGCAAGAATTGGGTACCGGGTGTTTAATAAACTGAAACATGGAAGTGGCCGCTTCAGTGGTCGTACGGTCTTAGGCGTCACTCTCATGTCATACTGGCATGCTGATCATGACGGAAAGGTGAAGGTTCGTATTCCGGTGGGGTCAACTGAGGGTTTTACAAATTGTTTCCCACTCTTCTTTCAAGCAAATGTCTGTAGATTACCTCGGAAGGTTTCCTTCTTCATCCTTACCCCATCAGATAGAGAAAACTAACGTCAATATTACCAGTAGCGGATTTAGGCTTAGGCCCGTGAGGCCCAGGCCTAGGGCGGCAAATTTTGAGGGGCGTCAAAAATTTTAAGATGACTAAAATTTATTATATGATTAATCAGATAAAAATAATTTATATTTTAATTACAAGCAATTTATTATTAATTATATATTTAATTGTTATGTTAAAAAAATAAATGTTTAATTTATACCTGAATTAGATTTCTTATTATTATTGTTATTATTTTCATTATTTTATACACACACACATAT
>CABFOW010000433.1:44557-91659 GCA_902141385.1 Timema californicum | reverse complement strand
ATGATGATGATGATGATGATGATAAACTGTGTTGGAAGAAATAAAATAAAGATTTGTTTTCTGTCTGCTTGAAGCAAAGGAAGTGTTGAAATATAATGCATTGCGTGGTTACCCCGGGCAAATCCGAGTACTTCTGCTATTAGTGAATATCATTACTAGGAAGAGTATGTATTGGTTTTAATTATAAAGGTAAATAAATGTTTCGTGATATATAAATAATTGTAGAAACAAGTAATTATTGAATCCGTCAGATTAATTTAATGTGGATCAAAAGATTAAAAAAATTGTGGTCGGCATTAATAACATCTACTATTTTATTAGTTTTTAGGCCTGTCCACGACAGATACTTGAAATACTAACCAACCTATCAAAACTAAACTCTTCAATTTACAAGCGCAAGGTTTGACACATTACCTCATTCAGTAGCATGTGTGGCTATTGAGTTAAGGGTCCCGGGTTCGAGTCCTGCATGGCCGAAAAAATTGTCATTGGTGAAAAGTGAGCTTACCTTTTCACAGTGAAGAATTAGAATATGGGGACTAGATGTTGTGTCTGTTCTAAATTTAAGTTATTTTATAGGTCGTGCGCTGATATAATCAGTCGTTTCAGAAATTGCGCATTAAATTCCTCAAATAAATGAAAAACGAAATGCTAAGCGCAAAGAAGGTTCTGATTTTTTTTTAAAGTATATACCTGCCAGTTATTACGTAAGAGTGGATAAAGTGAGAGTGAATTAAATTTTATTTTATTTTAAAAAATCGAAAATGTGGCTACGTTAGGGTCTGCCCGTGGTCTATACTAAAAGTGTGCAACGTTTCAAATTTCTAGGTAATCCGGAGCTTCTAGAGGGTGTGGAAAGTCAAACACATATTAGGAAATTATGTATATATGTTATCTTACATATAATTATATACTATCTTAAGTAGTGATAATATATTAAAGGTGATAGCTGTCAATCATGTAGCTTAACGTATGAATACGTGAAAGAAAATCTAGTAAATACTCTACAGCACAATGTACAGTACCTAATAATTAATGTTTTGTTGGACAATATCGCCCTAAACCACGTGACTACCGGTGTAGGTTTTGCCGGTACGACTCAGTGTACCAAGTAATGAATGTCAACCTTTCTGTTTGGACACTATCTAGATAAAAGATTAGAAAAATCCCTACTTTATAGCGCACCACCAGATAGCAGCAAACATTATGATGATTTGTTATGACAATAATGTCTTTACTAACATAATAAAAAGTGTTTTACGGTGGTTACAATTTTTTATTATAACGTCTGTAAATTGACACGTTACAGGATGTTCATTGAAAGTTGCTCTTGAGAAGAAGGGAGAAAAAAATAATTGAAGGATGATCACATTAAAAGTGTAAACAAACGATTACACATTCACTTAAAAATTTCGACCCTACTTGAGCCGCTATAAATCACGAGCTAAAGCCAACACGGCTGTTATTCAAGGCCTTGAGATTTATAACTCTGTTAATCAGTGTGGAATACTAATTATGTGGTTTATCTGGCGTGTCCCTGCTAGCAACCGCTAAGAGAACTGCCGCATTTTATTTTTTATTTATTTTTCTCTCTTGAGTCCCGTATAATCTCGTGTTAAAAAACTCTTGCTCACTTGAAATACTGCCTGGAAGCCATGTTACTGGGTTTTTTTCTTTTGTTCCCGGTGGTGTAATTATTGACATGAACTGTCGTATGCAAACACCTTCTTTATATTTTATCACATAGAGATATTATTTGAAGTGTGAAAATTGTCTACCTCAAGATGATGATGATGATGAATCCTTGACCTTTTAATATGTGACCTCGAATCCTAAAATGTGGCTCTTACAATTCTGCCTGTCCCCTTATTTGTCTGAATTTCCTTAGGGTTACAGCCTGAACGGTGTAATGGATTTTATTCTAATTTAATAATTACATCTTATGTGGCATACCAAGAGGCTTTTTTTTTATGATTTTGGTTGATCCATGCAATTATAAGAGTTGTTTACTGATAGTCGATAGTTTGATGGACTTGGGGTAAAGTGCTCGCCTCAGGACGCAATGGTCAAGGGTTCAAACCCAGCTGAGGTCAACGGATTTTTCTTGAGTGATATAAATTTTTAACACAACTTTCTTCGGCGGGGAAGTAAATTCGTCGGTCCCAAGTCGACTGTGGCATGTAAAATAACCCTTGAAGTTATGTGAAAATACCTTTCCGACCCAATTGGTAAGAACTTCGTGCTCGCTCATAAAAATGCAGTATGAGAGGTAAAAGGGGACTTACCACACTTCATGAACTCCCCTAGTACGTGATATTTCCACCAGATGGTGCAGGCAGCACTAGCCAGCCACAGGGCTAAGTGTATGTCCAGCTCCGGATGAATAAAAATCACATCAAATCGACCTTCTGGTCCTTGACTTAGAAGAAAAAATGTACTGATAACTGATTTTTGAAAATTTGATATTTTTCTAAAACGGCCTTGACGTTTTGGTGTTTTTTTTAAATAGGATAATCTAGTGATGACAAACTATAATAAACTTTAGTATATACGACTGTATTGCAATATTTATTTTTCCCTCAAGCGGTTACTATCCATATTCTGTACTCTTTTTTGAGGTAGTAAAACAGAGCCCTTTTCCTTTTGAATTTTTAAAACAAAATATATTCCTTTTGAAAAGACAAAATAAAAAATATCATATTATCTAACGTAACAGGCTTTTGGGGGGACCAGATCCCCTCTAGATCTGGGTTCATATATAGGTATAAACATTTGTATTGCCTAAAGTTTTATTCAAAATTGTTAGTGCACCCCTTTGAAAAATTAGCTTTCTGACTCCTTGATTATGAATGATATTGACTTCAGTAGTTACAACCAGCAGCCTACTGATCTGTGGATTGAAGATTAAAGACGGAGAAAAAATTAAGTTATATATATTTGCACTTACTTGCTCTATGACATTAAGAACTCAAAATTTCATTGCCGCACTTTAAAATAGTACGACATCTATCCCTATATTGAGCTAGTTCTATCCAGTCCACCTCATTACACCTTATCTCTTTCAGATCCATTCTAATTTTACTCTCCCATCTGCGTCTATTATATTTTGGTTTTCGTAAAAAAAACTAGTAAATATAACTGTCCCCAGTCATCATCTATGGAATGTGGTATTTTTCCATGAACAGGATATGATAACCTTACTCAAGCTCCCGTCTAATTTCGTGTTAGAAACTCCTGAAATACTTCCTAGAAGCCATGTTTTGTTTTTTCTTAATCCTCGGCAGTGTAATTATCGACATGAAATGTCATATGTAAACACCTCCCCCCAGCCACCCCTCTTTCCACACTATAGAATGTTTTAAATATGGGGGGACGTTATCAAACCTCAGCCAGACACAAAGTACGGTAGGTGCCCAAGGTCGGCCTAAGAATATGTTTTTTAATGGTATCAAGCTGTGAAATGTCTCAACCTAAATACAATCTATGCATTAGCACTTAACCTTGGAGCTCACATCCCGTTGACGGTGTTTTCAAAGATATGGCACCCACTTAGATAAAATCTTAGTTGTTTTATTTGTTTTTCTAGGTAAAAAAATAGTATTTGGCGATAGACTAGAACGCCGATGACAGGGAAATCGGAGCTTTAACCCTGGTTGGTTGTACTGAAAGAGGTTTTCCCTAAATGGTTTTCCACTTTCACTACATGCAATATCGGGTACACTTCCTCTGAACTCAACCCTTTTCATCCCTAACACATTGGAGTAATTAGTATATATGTGTAAAACCTGAACAGGTAGTAAGACGCGGTGCTAAATTTAAAAAAAGCAGTATGTGCTGTTCAATTTAGTAGTGATTCGTTTTCTAACGGTGCAACGTCGGGAACTTGGGAATACTTTTAAATTACACAGAAATAATTGTATTGAATAATCTCAAATAATTAATTAATAGTTTTGTTGAAGCCATATAGTTATTGATTTAGTCACAAGACTTTGGGAAAAATTATTTCAGACATTACTCAACGAAACCGACCGAACAAAAACGTGATTTCGGTGCCACCTAATTAGATAAAAAGATACCTCATTAGTTATTACAATATTTTTTTAGTGAATTCTAGTGATTTTGTTTACCTTAACATATTCCTCATATATGTCTACCTTGGTTGAGAGGGTGAAGAGAGGGAGAATTCTACCCTTACGACGTTCGTTTGACAAAAGCAACAAAGATAGAAGGTAGGAGACGATAGGGAAAGAGGTAAGGCAGAGGGGAAGAAGTTACTAAATTAAAACATGTCATAATGACCTCACCTCGTCGGCGATTTTTTTTATTTTTGTTTTTCTAATTACTTGTGCCTGCGAGCTTTCTCTGACTGATACAAAAACAGAACAAAACCTCCGAAATACGAATTAAGGAGGGATGAGAATATCTTGTACGGTTCCCTGAATAGCTCCGGGCACGATTATTGCAGACAGCAGAGACAACAGACTCATCATTAAATATGAAGACATCTCGGTGTGGTATCTCTCTCTCTCTCTCTCTCATCACTGTATTTTTTCTCTCTTTCTCTAACATTGTCTTTGGGTTGTTAATAAGGGACAAGAGGGCGCAATGTGGGACACTGCTCGCGTAGTTAGTGTCTCTACCTGCGGGTACTCGACACACTAGTGGAGGTATTGCAGTCCAATTTTCCGGCGCATGGCAGTTGGGCCACGAGACCCCTTGTCCAAAATTCCATAGCTTAGTTGGGCCACGTTCATTGCTCATAAGGACTATAACAGATAACAGACCTGCGGGTAGATATGAATTAAGCCCCATCAATAGTTTTTCCTTATATTAGGATAGGCTGGTTTAGTCTAGGCTAGGTTTGACAAGGTTAGGTTAGGATAGGTTTAAATAGCTTAGTATTTTGTTGTGTCTTACTATTCATCACTTTCTGTTTATCGCTCAGCTTGATAAAACATTCACAACCATCCTAAATGAAGTCACAACAACTGGGGACAAGTTAGTACATCAGAACGCCTTATTTACACTTACCAACAGGAGCCACTAACACTGATAAAATATCAAAGTGTAGTCGTTATTTAAAAAAAAATTATAAGGGCCTTTTCTATGAAAATTTGACTGTAGCAACTAAGAGTAAACGTTTGATAAACCACAAATCACTCTACTGGTAAGGAGAACAGCTTAGAAAATACATATATATGTTTTGTGGTAAATATTAGTGCTATTCTATAGGTAGTCATGATATTTATATCAAAAGTGAAATATTCAAAATTCCATGACTTGACGTATGAGTACATTAAAGTAATTTTAGTAAAACAAATATATCTTTATTATTACCAGAACCCGACTATGGCTTCGCCTGCTTTTTCAAATATAAATTTTGGCCTCAACCAGGACTTGATCCGAAGTCTCTAAGAGATGGTCACTCACCATCTGAGATGAAACGTCTCAACGATCTTTCCCAAATATGAGGCTACCTCTTAGAGACTTCGGATCGAGCTCTGGTTGGGATCAAACTTTATATAATATCTTAAATAAAACTACCAAGTGCCCTTGTTGGTTGTTAAGCTTGAAATATATTATCTAATAAATAAAAGTTTATTTTAAGAAATGCATCAACATTCGCTTGGAGATATAATAGAAAATTGTATTTTAAAAGGTAATCTTATTTGCCACCCGTCAGGATCAAGTCCAATCCCTCATGACAGTGTCGGAAGTATTAACTGTACGGTGGGGATGGAAGGGGACAAGAACTAAGGTCAGTGTTTTTAAAGTTCTTATAACATAAAACCTCTTTAGTTAAGATAGATAATATTTTGCTCCAGTAGATATATTTTGTTTATTTTTCCAAGCAAAGTTCTCGACAAAGTTTCCTAGTTAGGGATGAGTCACAACCCTCATCGATGATCGAATAGTCTAAGGCAGTGGTATTCAATCTGGGGTGCATGAATACATTTTAGAGTATGTGTTCTATTATATATATATAATTTATATATTTATCATTTAAAACTTATTATTTAACACATTATTTTGGACGTAATTTTATTTAGTTTAGATGTAGATTATAGAATATGCTAGACTGAGGTGGTATGCCCGTGTATTGAGGATGGAGGAGAGGATGCCAAAGAAAATTATGGAAATGAAGTATGTAGTAAAAAGACCATACGGGAAGTCAATAAAGAGATGGAAGGAGTAGATAACAGAAAGAGTGCAAGTGAGAGAAGAAGAATGGTGAATGGATAGAGGAAAATGGAGGCATTTTACTTAACTAACCCAGCCATAGGCTGGTAACATTTGATGATGATGATAATGATGATTATAGAATATGTATAGCTTTCATTATGCACCAACTACTTTGAGGGAGCAAAATTGAGGAAAAATTATATCTAAGGTACGTGAACAAAAAAAAATTTGAATAGGGGTCTACTATTGGTCTAAGGCGTCACTCTAGAAATAAACTGGACTGCCAATGACGGGGAGGTCGGTGCTCGAATCCCTGCCATGTGTACTGAGGGTGGCTTTTTTCCTAAGTGGTTTTCCACTTTACATACACGTAAATGCAGTTACACTTCCTCTAAAATCAACCTTCATCGTCCCTCATCCCTAACACATTAGCGTAATTAGTACATAGGCTTGTAGCCCAACTAGGTAGTAAGATGCAGTACTTTTTAAAAAAAATCACAGGGTACAGTTTAGAAAAGCTCTGCGTACCCTGGCAACAAGATATGCCACGACACTGTCTTATAGTTCCACGCATAGCTATTTATACCATGAATTTATGCTCATTGGGATGTTTGAACTGCGGATTAAATTTTTGACAAGTGGTTGGTAAATTTTATTAAGACAAGACAAAGTGTCATGAAACGTTTTTACTAATCATTTCTCAGGCAGGGTTTGATCAAACAGTTCACATCATTTCTGTCTGAAAAATAAACCTAATATTTGTCTATGATTATTTAAAATTATTATTATTAGCTCCGCGTCTTACTACCCATTCGGGTTATACGCACTTACGCTAATGTGTAATGGTAGGATGATTGTGAGATGAAATGAAGGACCTACAGTTTAACGTGGAATCCGAACCACGGTGGAGACCTGGCATTCCTCACATTCACAAGATGTCTTGTCAGAGGTGAAGGAAGGGTTTGGTAATCAGATAAATCTTTGCCGGGACCGAGGATTGAACACCGGCCGCCAGCATAGAAGTCTGACACCTTACCCCTAGACCACCAGGTCACCATTTTTTAAAAGATGTTCTCATACTTTTTAAGTATAACTAAATTACCTGATATTTCTAATTCTATTTGTATAATGTTATTTATAATTATTTCAGCTGCTTAAAATGTATTTATTTTTTTACAAAATGTTAGATTAACTAAAGGTAGATAATTATAATGTAACCACATCAATGTGGGCGAACTTTTATATACCTGGCGCAGATGTCCATAAAAATAACAAGATCAACATACTTCCCGCCTTTTTTTATAAAACTTTGTTGCTATTCAAACTATAAAAACCTGCTTTTCCCCAGATCCACATCATCTTGAGTTTGAATAAATTAAAGTGATGATCAAAGTTTGACTATAATGCGCTTTCTATTTTAAAAAAAGAAGAGAAAAGTTAAACGATTTTATCCTTCATCCCAACATAGCCTGATTCTAATTCTCCTAGACCTGTTGCTGGTTTTCAAGATGTTACGGGTATCCTGTCGATCTTACGTTGGAAGCGTAGGGGACGCGCGTAAAGGACATTGTTTTTTGCAGGTCTATAGCTTTTTTTTTGCCTAAATAAAATAAAAATATTGCTCCAGTAGAAACATAAAGTCTAATTTTATTCACGTGGTAATATCGACAGTTCTTGAATATTTATCATGAGTACAGTGACATTGAAACATTATCTCAGTCGGTTGCGTGTCTTTCTACTGAGATAAAAGTGCCGGGTTCGATTCCCAGTATGTCCGAAAAATGTATCATCGGTGAAATGTGAGTTTACTCTTTCACAGTAATGAGTTAACGACCGGGGACTGGCTGTTGTGTCTGTCCTAGTCTTAAGTAGATTATAAAGCATATGACGGACGCTACGACAGGCCTGACAAGCAGGTAGTGGAAAATATATGACGTGAATAAAAAATTGACCCAAGCCACAAGCAAGAAACAGTAGTGTTTGTAAAGCGTAACGGTACAAGATGAGAAACAATACAACACATCTCGGTTCTTTACCATGGGGCCTTCTTAAGAATAAATGTGTATACATAAGCTTAGAGAAGAGGAATGAAAACCACAGCGATAAATCACATGTTGAAAACTACAGTAGCCCCGTGGCTTCTTTGGTGCTGACTGAAAGCTCACAGCTGACTTCTGACAATCAACATTTAGGTATATATCTAAATTTTGACTGTCAGAAGTTTGCAGATCATATGGTTCGGCGTAGGGATACATAATTTGTTCTGGTAACTTTTCAAAGCTGTGAGCTGTCAGTCAGCACCAAAGAAGCCATGGGGCTACTGTACCATCTAAAAACGCGGCGCAGATTTGAATCTCGACGTTTCTGTCACCAGCTATAAAATATATTTCGCACTTGATGTCGTGGATCACGTAAACACCGACCGGTGTTTCTAATTAAATCAAATCCTGCTCTATAATGAAATTTGTATTTCCACAAACAGGGTTGGATAAGCTTAACCTATGAATACCCACTTCATTTGGTCAAATGATCTAAGGTGTTAGTCTCACAATAGATTGGACTGCCGATAACTGGGAGGTCGGGGCTCAAATAACAGTCTGGTGTATTGGAGATGGTTTTAAATAAATTGTTTTTCACTCTCCCTCCACGCAAATTTTGGTACACTTCCTCTAAACTCAATTTTTCTCGTCCTTGACACATTATAGTAATAAGTAAATATGTGAATGTCTCGAAAAGATATAACGATACGATGCTAAATAAGACTATTAAAACCGTTGTGAAATGATTAGGGAATGAATTGACATTACGGTATAAATAGTTATAAAATACCTACAAACACCAAGCGAGTCTGGTGAATTGTTACCAGGGCGAGTAAGACTAGACTATACCGTACTATTCAACTGTCTCCTCCCCATCACTAGCCATTTGATAAACCACACACACAGTAATGTAATGAACTAATGTTTGTTTATTGGCCTTAAAAGGTAAAATTTGGTATATTAAAAGAAAAGAAAAATTCTTTTGACTAATATATACAGTCCCATCAAGTCTTGATTACTTTGGAAACGACCCATAAGCCATGTCCTGATCAACACAATATTACACCTTGTATTCTAATTAAGTTTGGGGGCTATCGAGAGCCCGCAAACAGACCGTATATCTACTCACATTACAAATTAATATGTGTCCCATGTGTAATTATGCCCCAGTAATTACATGGTCAAGATGATGAGAGAGTCTTAAACGTTAGTAAACAGGAATAGCCCCGATCAATCTTCTTGTTTTCATTCCCTTTCTTCCTCGGAGTAAACAACGTAGTTTGTTCAGGTTTACCTACACGCCAACCACCACTTCCATACAACGCACATATAAATTAGTGGTGGGTCAGATCTTATATGTCTCGAAACCGAATCTTAAATTTGCTTTCAGATCTCAAATTCAAATTTGAGCCCTTGAATCTTTAAAACTTTTACAATTTTAAAGCTAAAATAATGTTTTAGGGATGAAAAACGCTGAATTAAGAGTAAAGGCGGATTCACGCTTAGAGGGTTGTACGCTGACCGTGCACGGTCCAGCATGGTAGGCGCACAGTCCTGTGAGTGTGAATGGTAGCAACACGACACAGCCGGCGCACAGTCAGCGCACAGCTCTTTCAGTGTGAATCCATCTTAAGGGTTCCAGAATTTGTGTGAAGGAAAAGTGGAAAACCATTTATTAAAACATTACCCTCAGTACCCCGGACCAGGATTCAAACACCGATTTCCCCGTCATCGGCAGTCCAGTCTATTTCGAGAGTGACACCTTAGAACAGGTGTATCACGTGCACCCCCTCCCCTCCCACCGAGTGCATTCTGTGAGGTCTACCAGATCAATTTTAAATATTTCAAATTGCAGAAATAAACAACAAATTAGGCTCTTGTAGCTGACGTAGATGCTCGCTAACCTCCGTGTAGTTTCCAGAATCGTAAATATAATGTTAATTGTGTAGTGTATGCATTTATGCATGAATAGGTGTGGGTATGTATGTAACTATATTTGGGTATTAGGTATTATAAATCTCATGTTTAGCCCCCGGCCAATTCCCCAATAAATTATGCAGCCCTCAGTCGGGGAAAGGTTGGACATTCCTGCCTTTGACAATTCGACCACATAGACTGTTTCATATGCGTATAGATTAGCTGATCCTGCCCATTCAGTATCAAACTGGCCCCAAAAAAGTCAATAAATATAAAATAGATTATTAATTACTTGACCCGCCTCGGTGGCGTAGTTGGCTAACGCGCTTGTCATGTTGAACTCGACTGCTGAGGACGTGGAGATCGAGGTTCGAATCTCGGTCGGGTGAACTGGGGGTGGTTTTCCCTAAATGGTTTTCCACTCTCCCTCCACGCAAATGCGGATTCACTTCCTCTAATTAAACCATCCCAATTCCTAATCCATCAGAGTAATTAGTACTTAAAGCGTATAACCCGAACGGGTAGTAAGACGCGGTGCTAAATATTATTATTATTAATTACTTTATTTTGTGTTTGGTTAGTCAAATGATTACTGAGATGGGGTTGGTTCACTAGTACAGCCATGTCAAGTTTTCCTGGCCCTGGTAACATCCCACGAGCACCCCCAGTTATTGACTACGTGATCGCAGGCATCAGACTCCAATTACATCTCCTTTAACAAGAAAGTCTGGTTTCGATTCCCGGCCGGTTGTGCTTAAGAGAAGTTTTACATTTGGTGATTAATCACTTTGGTTTTATCCACCATTTTTTAATGTTAATGCGGGTGCATTCCTTCTAAACACTCACCCTTACCTCATCCCCCTAATAATAAGTCTTTGAGGTGGGATGAAAGAGCCCTTTAGTTAGAGTAAATGTTTGTTTACAATATTTTATAGCACTGCGTCTTACTACCCGTTCGGGTTACAAGCCTATGTACTAATTACACTAATTGGTTAGGAATTAAGAAGGTTTAATTGAGAGGAAGTGCAACATCATTCGCACCGAGGGAGAATCGAAAACCATTTAGGTAAAAACTCAGTGTATGTAACCGGGATTAAACCCCGAGCTCACCATCTTTGGCAGTCTAGTCCAACATGAGAGTAGCGCTTTAGACCACATAGCCACTGACCCGGGGTTATTTACAATTAAAGGGTACAGGAACAAAGGGAGAACGCCATAAGACACACCTTTTCTAGGACAATAACTTGTATATCTCAAAGCCCATTAGGACCTCAGCAAATACTTTTTTAATTAGTTTAATATGTTAACTATAATCTAAAATTCATTTTAGAGGTATCATGATTGTTTAAGAGATAGCAGCACTATCTTGGACTCAACACAAACACTCCTCCCCCCATTTCCCCTGTAACTTCCAATTTGTTTTAGCCAAAATTAATAAAATAATGCTTCATTATATGTATTTTGTTTAGTTTTCTAGATATTAATAAATATTTATAATGAACATAGCGGAATTTGATCAAGACTTTATGTCTTTGTTAAGCTAAACTTATCTACTGTATTTTATTAACAGTACTAGTTTATTTGATTAAGTATTTTATTAATACTGGGAAAAACAATGTTTTGCTTGCTATAAAAACTATAAAAAATAAAGACTTTCACTCACGTTTATTTCCACCTTACCTTAATAAGCACGGTGTAAAATGTAACACTGTAATTAAATTTAAAATGGTGCATGACAAAGGTTGGCCCTTAAAATTACATTTAACATTATGTGTCGATTTTAGTAATATTATAATTTTTTTTTTCGTTCACTCTAATTATCACTTGCATTAAGTTTGTAGCTAATTAACACTGTAAACAATAGAAGTAATTTAATATGAAAATAGACCCATTTTCCTGTATTGAGCCCGTAATGTTGTGAATACACGGCGGAAAAAATTGAAGTTCTTTAATTTTGTTTTAGACCCTAGAAAAATCTGATTTAAAAAAAGTTATAATTAAAGTACTCAAGTGATGTGATTGCTTTAATTTTGTTTTATACACTAGAAAAATCTGATTAACAAAAGTGATAATTAAAGTACTTTCGTGGTGTGATTGTTTTACCAGTGAATGGAATCCTGTCAATAATAAGATGGGAGTTGTAGTGTGTTCGGAAGTCTGTGGGTGGAGTTACGTCGTGTACAGTTCAATTTCCATAAGAACAACCTTATCTTCCATAGCTAGAAAAATTACTAAATCTGGGACGCTCAAATCCTTTGGTATTCGAGAGATTCCAGAGTTGTAAAATGTTCTAATAAGTATTTCGAATACAGTTATAAAAACCTTGACTTCAAATAAAAATTGTAAGTAATTGGTAAAAGGAATTAGGTTTATATAGACAAGCGTATTTCATAGACTAAAAAAAATACCAAATTAAATTTTTATCACAAAACTTTTTTTTTACTTCAAACAAACAGAAAAATATATCTTTATTTTATTGATTCCTACTAGATTTTTAATTAATTAAACGAAATTTAATCGAAATTTTACAAGGTGTGCACTTAAGTGCACAGGAGCCAATAGTTTTAAAATTTCAGACCTCTGTGTGCGGTAGACACTGCACAATGCTCCTGACAGACATAATAATTGCAGTTTTACTAAAACTAAAACGTGTTGTCTCTGTTACTTATGACGTAATAGACCTGGCAAAGGAAAGAACATTTTTTGTCGGTTGTCTTAAACGATATCTCTTAATTAAATTTTAAATAAATTTTAAATTAAATAAATGAACATATTTAAAGATCGAAAGAGTATTTAAGATTCGGGTTTGAGAAATATATGGTTCAACCCATCTCTAAAAGTTACTATATATATATTCTTCATCTATTCATACGTCAAGTCATTTTATCCTCAGGTATAATTTTTGATAGATATTATCAATAACAGTAATAATATAGTTAAAATCTTATCAATTTATCAACAAAGAGATTATTGTATTTTATAAAAGGCTCTTTCTGTGAAAATTGTACTGTAGCCTTGGTGTGGTGCATTGAGCACCATTGTTTTCTGAAACTAAGACCGAGTACTACGCACCACGGACCTCCGAAGATTGGACCGATTAAAACTAGTAATAGTTTGTAAACTACTCTAGGATTCAACCAGAGAGATGGCAAAGCGGATAAAAACCTAACTGATTCTATAATCAGTGTTGATGAATTATTGAGGAAATACATTCCTAGTTATTACGATGTGCGTTAACGGCCTTCACTTTGGCCCGGGAGGCGCAACACACATTATTTAATACCGTAATTATAGTCCAATTTGAATAGGAAGAACCTTACCTGGCAGCTAAAACAGTACTAGATCTAATATAACGTATCCATATGTCAAGTTGCGTTTTTTACAGCTATCACCTGTGTCTGTGGCCGAACGGTCCAAGAAGTCACTCTCGTATTAGACTGGCCAGCTGATGACATGAAGATTGGGGTTCGAATCACGGTCGTATTTACTGAGGGTGTTTTTTTTCCTAAATGGTTTCCCACTCTCCTTCCAAGCAAATGTGGGTAAATTACCTCTATAATTCTTACTTCCTCATTTTCACCCTATTAAAATAACTATCATGCGTACAGCTTGAACAGGTTGTAAGATGCGGGGATAAAAAAAAATCTGCATCTGTCAATTTTGACAGATATTATCAACACTTTACTTAAAAAATAATACTATTAATATAGTACAATTTGATTAGTGGTAACTGAAAAAAAGTTTGTATTTTTTAAAAGTATCTTCCTACCAACTATATTTTATAAATTAACTGATAAAATTCGATAAAATCTTGAAAAACCACTAGAAAATCTAGGTTGCCTTTAGACCAAAATTACTGTACATTATTGTTTAATGAGTTTTAATTTAGAATATTTTAAATATATAAGAATATAAACAAATAGTAAATAATAAAGAAACAGTTCATACTTTACACTGTTGCCACTGGACAAAAAGTAGTGTTTACCTCTATAAGATGTAAGCACATTTTTTAAATACCTTTACGTCTATTTGATTTGTATATTGATTCTGTTTAATCATTTTGATACAACAGTTTTTCAAACAAGAAATGGTTTAAATTTATCCTACTAGCCTATAAATAGATATTAGTTAGAGTTATTAGAATTATGTAGGTCTAATGTTAATAAATGAATTAAATAAAAGCATTTACTAATTTATGGGAGAGAAGGGAACTAGATCCGTATTTATTTCGATGATATTATAGACCCAAAATATTTATTTATGTCGTAATTATTCTTTCACAAGAAAATCCTCAGGCAAATACTAAGCTAATTCTAGTACTTTTATTTATAAAATTGTTCATAAAAGGAACAGTTCAGCTTTAACATAAACTCAAAATATCATTTCAGTTATTAAATTAAACATATGTGAAATATAGTGACTCCATTTTTGCGTCAAACTCTAGGTACATGTTTTAAAATTGATGATCCTGCTCGAACAGAAGGCAGAAAGGTTGCATATGCTCCAGGATGTAATCTTCGGAAACGGGCTCAGAGCCAATAAATTGACACGTAGCAACCGACTTCAATATTAGCTTTCGTATTTAAAAATCCCAATAATTTAAGTACAAAGCAAACAAGCCACCCTTTTAGTTGTCTACCTTTTATCAGATTTATAGTGATGATTTTTTTTACATCAGTATCAACACCTTTTTATTCTCTAATTGAACTTCAATATGTCGTATTATTCTGTGGTCTAGAAAGCAAACTGCACACACAAAAGTATACGTTTTATTTGTATAAACTTTATGGATACTTTAGACGACAGATGTCAAAAAGAAAATATCGCTCATAGCCTTAAATGCTGTGAAAATACCAACTTATGTTGACAAAAGGTACTGAATGGAGACCCTTTCTATACGTCCAGGAGTTGATCGAAAATGTCAGGTAATCTTTATATGTCACGTATGGCAGATTGATGACTAAAAATACCACATGTATAATTTTTGTTTTAAAAATATCTATGGGTTTTTACACTTCGTAAAAAATAAAGAAGATATTCCAAGTTTTTTTTTACCATCCATTAGCCAGGTTTAATACCGCGCATATGTAGTTGTTTGGTAAAAGCCTAGCAAACAAATCGTCATAAAATGGTGAACACGTGTTTGCCACCAAAACTAAGCCACGTTGCTTATTTCGGAGTTTAAATGGGTGTGGTTTTGGTTTGTTTGTTTTTTAAATGCAGGTTTAGTTCATCTAAGCTTGGAAAATATGCCATGAAAGGTTATCTTTGGGCTTATAAATTCCAAATAAATCTATGTTTGGATAGATTAGAACGAGGATTTTATTGTGCCACACATTCTCTTATGTGGACGTTTGTCATAAGCCACTCTCACCTATGATATTTCATTTTATTAATTGAAACGTGTCACTAATGTTGTTATCTCTTTCAATCTACACTCCGAAACGGGTTGATTTATTTAAGTGAAACGAATAGATTATTCTTAAAGGTCATATTTATTCTGATTTAAAAAGCAATTTCTTATCACAATAAACATAGTAAGCCATGAAATGTTTTGTTTTTTTGTTTTTTGTAAAACCGTGAGTTCGTTAGTAACGGAACTAACCACATCAAGTAAAGACGGTCATTAATTATGAAAAATTCATTTTTTTACATAAAAAAATTATACTTTAAAATGGTCATACGTAATAGTAGAAAAAAAATTTGCAAATTTGTAATAGAAACGTTGAGATGTAAATTATTTTGGTACACCTATTTATGAATAAATGAATATTTGATATGGATAAATATATGTGGAAACTTTCTAACAACGAATAAGGCCTATTCAATCATATTAATTACTACTGGTTAAAACTGTGCCCAGGATGTGTTCCCACTCACTTTGTACCCATTTGACCAACCATACATAGGCTCTGCTCTACACACCTTACATGGAAATGTATGTTAGTTGATGCCTGGCCAGAGTGTGCTATACTTAGTGGTGGTAACAACTCAAAGGTAATGCTTTAAACAAACTCTGCCTACTCTCCACGTCACGCCACCGACTATATTCTTGAACAACTACTTAGAATTGAACCAAGGACTGCTAAATGTTTAGCTGAGCTCACTTAGGGGACAAACAACCTTAAATATTAATTACGAATACAAAAATCTCATCGTCGCACTAAACCAAACATCCAAAATGGTATCTGAACGACAGACCAATCAGGTATTTACAGCGCGCATATCTACTTACGTAAAGCACGTTAGCTCAGTTAGTAGAGCCTTTACCTATTAGACTAAGGGTCCCGGGTACAATTCCCGGAATAAGCAAAAAAAGTTGCTTCAGTCGATAAAATTGGGGCTCTCCCTTTCACAGCGATGAATCAAAAGCCGGAATACTCGTATGCTCTAGATTTAAGCTAGTTCATAATTCGTGTGCTGATATAATCAGTTATTTCAGAAAGTGTAGTCCCAAAATCTGTTGTTATTATTAAGTAAAATATTAATACCTACGTTTAATGTCAAGGGATTATCAGTGTTGCCAATTTAACGACTGTGTTGCTAGAACTAGTTACTTTTCCGGGTCTGAAATGACTAGTTTTCATTTTTAGCGCCTAGCGACTAATCTGGTGATTGGCAACTTGCCTTAATTTTCTGTCAAGTTTATATTTATTATTTTAAATATTAATGCTGTAGAATTTTGATTTTTGAACTATCGTACTGTAATGCATTGCTTCGGTCTACAGAAGAGCTCTAAACTATCTATTTGTCATTCACAAATTACAATGACATCGTTCCGGATCCGGTGATCATTTCAGTCCACTGATGTATCTTACATTCAGGTCAGATTAATGTCTACGTTTTTGGTTTGCCGACAAATCTGACGACTTTTATTTTTTCGTTTAGCAACAATCTAGCTACTTTCTGCTACTAATCTAGCTACAACACTTATATAGTCGTTGGCAACACTGGGGATCATCTAACAGTATTTTTGCGCCATCAGACCTCTCCAACCCTTCCTCAAAACACATATAATTTCATGGTAAAAAATAAAGAAATTGGGTCAAGGTATGTTCACACTTTTCCTTGACACGCCATATTATCTTGTTACGTATTTTTATCCTAATCGGCTCATTTCTACATTATGCTGTATTAAAATGGAGGTAAAATTACGGAAAACCAAAATTGAGAAAATTCCGAGTCGATGCTTAGTGAGTGATACGAGCCCGATGTGTTACACCGTAGTATGCGCCTACCTGCAGGCGACACGGTTACTTCACACAAGGAGGGAGAAAATAAAACTTGTTCGTGTTGCGATGCTGGTACGTCTGTTCGCGTGCATCGGAGCAGACTCACCGACAATATTGGTAAGCCTGTTTGGATCAATTTTTGTCACAAGACTTTATTATGATGGATATGGCAATTAGCTGAGAACACGTAAAGCTTTCAAAATGTAACATTGTCGGACAACACACGCTGAGGATCATAATATTGACGTCAAATGGCTGAGGAAGCAAGTCAACGAACAGCTGACTGACGATAGAGTGATGTTTCACAAAGCTGTTAACAATATATGTGGTCTAGAGTGTCAGACATGATATATCTATTTGCATATATAAAAGCCATGTGGTTTCTGTCTGTCCTTCCAGGACTCTTTTTTCCCTCTTCTCGATGTACTAGAGGACTGAAATTTGGTATGGACATCTTTATAAGCAAAATCCTAAATTTGGAAAATCCAAGATGGTGGATGCAATCGATCCCGACACCTGGCATAGCCATGGACATAATCGTAGCTCGTGCTATAAATTAAAAAATATATTATAAACAACTGGATACAAACTTCGTGTGACATTTGGATTTGCATATTTAGGAGACAGACCTAACCCCTAGACTATACATATAAATAAATATATAATTTGATTATCATTTTATAAGCCCATTTATGATAGTTGAAATTACGAGAAAACGGCAGAACTGATTTGAACAAAGGAACACTCATTTTTAAGGTTACTATCATAATTTGAATATTTCTATTTTTTATTTATTTTCATCATCATGTCTTATTAGATGTTCAAG
This sequence comes from Timema californicum, assembly GCA_902141385.1. Taxonomy (NCBI): domain Eukaryota; kingdom Metazoa; phylum Arthropoda; class Insecta; order Phasmatodea; family Timematidae; genus Timema; species Timema californicum. The sequence continues at coordinate 73,462 of CABFOW010000433.1, read as the reverse complement.
TTATAAGCATATATTATAATTACTCTAATAGGAAGGAAGCATTTTAGAGGTAATCTACCAGCATTTGCATGGAAGGAGAGTAGAAAATCATTTAGGAAAAAACACCTTCAGTGGACCCGACCGGATTTATAACCCCGATCCACTAATCTTCAGCAGGCCAGTTCAACACAAGAATGACACCTTAGACCATTCGGCCACTGAAGTGGATTATTTTAATGTAAATCCTGATTTGTGTATGAATGTAAATCAGTGTATTTGGTTAAAAATAATAACAATTCAATTATTACTTAGGTGATATGGTGCAACCAATAGAGAGGGGACGTTTCGGGGTGTGAAGGGGAAAAATAAAAGGTTTGCTTGAAAATAAACTCCAAAAGCTCAATATTTGATTACCTTTGTCGAGTAAACCTTAAACTAGAAAATCTTGTGACGACTCATTCTGCTGAAATTCCACTAAAAAGTTGTGAATACATTTTATAGCGATTATTGGTGACCTGATGGTCTAAGGCTAAGGTATCAGACTTCTGTTCTGGGAGTCCGGGGTTCAATCCCCGGCCCCAGCACAGATTTATCTGATTACTAAACCCTTCCTTCACCTTTGACAATATGTGTATTAATCACAACTTGTGAATGTGTGGAATGCCAGGTCTCCACCGTGGTTCGGATCCCACATTAAACTGTAAGTCCTCCATTTCATCTCACAATCACCCTACCATTACACATTAGCGTAAGTGTGTATAACCCGAACGGATAGTAAGACGCGGTGCTATAATAATAATAATAATATAGTGATTATCTGCAACGATCCTCTAGTAGACTAGATTCCAGGTAACAAGAAGCTGATGGACGGGAATGACTCCAATTCTTTTTATTATTTTAGGAGGACACATTATTATTAATCTAACCCTCACTGATTACCACTTACTTAACATGAATGGAGACTTATCTAACGTTATTTGTACAAAAAATTCACGTTTTCATTTGTACCTTAATTTTAATTTAAGATTTTCATTGCACCTCAGATTCCTATAGGTGAACACTTTTCACTATAATTTGTTTTTTTATATATATATAAGTATGGGTACAAGCCTACTTATATATATATAAGTATGGGTACAAGCCTACTTACAAGAGTGTTATTCCTTCTGTAATATATATAATTTACACTTAATTTAAGTTAACATTGAAGTCCCTAAACACTTTCTTTCTTATTTAATTGACTATTTATGTAAACTTGTTTGGATATCTTGTCCAAAACACCTTCATATGTGTGACACAGCCACTTAATTAATCATATTATTGAGACATACCTTCCTTCAAATATATTTTAAGGTTGACATAGATAACTAAACATTATTCCCATCTTGCAATTTGAGTTTGCACTTTCAGCGTTGCTGTCTGAATGAACGAAGCAAGGTCCATCTATTTTAATAAGCTCGTACAATGCGTGTATAAGATAGCTGGAATCTTGCAAGGAAGTTAACTACAGATTTGAGCCGAAATAATTAGACGATTAGTAACTTGAAAATTAACGCTTTAATTGAAAAGTAAATATTCCTTTCATTAAAATAAAATATGTAACGAAAGGGACTTTCACTTAAAACACGAATCTTGGTGGTTTGCCATGGGGACGTTCAAAATTATAATTTCAGCCGAGTGTAATTTGGGGGCTAGTTTTTCACATGTAATTTATTTAAGGCTAATGCTAATTTGAAGTATCTACGAATACAGGCTTGAAACGTAATAAAACATTCTTTTTACTTAATTAAGTGTTCAAATGATCTAAGGCGTCACTCTAGTAATCGACAGGACTTCCAATGGTGTGGATATCAGGGGCCGAATTCCGTTCAAGTGTACTTATAACTATTTTTTGCTTAAATTGTGTTCCCTACTTTCCCTCCACAAAAATGCAGGTACATTACCTCTAAATTCAACCTGCCTCATATCTAACACATTAGCATAATTAGTGCGTATGCAACCAACCCTAAAGGTAGTTAGACGCGGTGACATAAAAAAAATACTTTCCCCACAATTAAAGTATGTGTAACTTAATATCACAAGTATTTACATTATCGTTTTAATAATCTAATTCTCTTCTACCATTATTTGACGACTTATTGTTGAGAAAGGGTGGGAAAAAAAACTCTTCAAAGAATGTTCTATTAAGATGGATTCCATAATCTACATCATGTATCAGTGTACGAAATGATACTGTTTAAAGATGAGGTTTTTTTCCCCCTCCACCCTTACATGGTGTTTTGCCCCTCCCTATCCTTTAATACTATCCCTCGCCGTCTTGTGATAAAAACTAGGTAAAACAAGTGTGCGCAAGTTGGCACGATTGAAGGATCGCGTGTTTTGTTTAGTTCTCGGCCACGCCACGCACCTAGGGAGGCGGAATATTTTAACAGGCCCGCCATCAGATGTTGTCTACCCCTTCATCCCCTCAACCACTTCCCTTCAACCCCCTGTCCAACCATCAACCCTTGGCAAGCATTAACCACCACACTGAAAACCACCACTGCACAAAGCGTACGTACACTGGCCTCAACAAAATCAACATTTCTAAGAAATAACCCCATTTTGTCCCTGTGACAAAGTGGTAAGGGTTATCGACCACAAATATGAGAGTAGCCTAGTTCAAATCCTAAGGAGATTTTGTTTTTTGTGCATCGTCTGATCACTGATTATATTAACGTGTGTATCAAATTGGCCTAAATCCACCCAGTAATTAGACGGTTTTAGGAAACATAAATTTAATAATGCCTAATAAAACATTTATTATAATATAGATGATTATTTTAATTTATTATACCATATATTTATTTATATTAATTTAAATTATTTATATTAATATATATGTACTATATAATATATTATATAAAATTAAGATATTTTGAATTAAACTTTTATATTAATATTATTATAATATATATATACATACATATAAGAATATATATATATATATCTTATATAAAATTAGATTGAATGTTTTGAAATATAAACACTCTTCTTCTTTTTTTATCACCGCGTCTTACTACCTGTCCAGGCTATACACTTAAATTGCAATTACTTAACTGGGGTAGGTATGAGGAAAGAAGCATTTTAAAGGTAATCTATCCGCATTCGCGTAGAAGGAGAGTGGGAAGCCATTTAGGAAACCTCCTCAAAACCGACTGATATTGAACCCCGATTTTCCCTTCATCAGCAGATCAGTCCAACACGAGAGTGGAGACTATTCGGCCAATCAGGCAAGTATGAAAACAATCGTTATTTTAAGATTGGGTTAAATACCCTGTTGTTGTTTTCTGGTTATGGGCCTTAATGCCCGTCCGGATTTTCCACGTGTTTATATTAATGTGGTAGGGGGTTAGTTAGACGATTAGAATTTAGATTGAATATATCTACATTTGCGTGGAGGAAATGTAGGAAATTGTTTAAATAGCGATAGCCTCAGTACTTCTAGCCGGGATTTGATCCAATTCCCCGTCTCCGGGGAAACAGACCAGGCGGGACCGACTCATCTATCTACGTGTTCACATGTACGGCCTATGTCATGTTCCTCGACGGATGTTTTATCTGAGGTAAAAAATAAGATCTTTCTAAATCTTTTGTCTAAGTTTTAGGATCCACACGTATTAGTTTAGTTTTACTCTACACCTATATATTGGGGTTATTCTGGTACCTATTCTGCTTACCTGTGATGTAGTGGCTGGTCAAGATAGAATTTCCCGTGTTAATGTATTTACGTTTTATTTTGCGGGGTTTAAACTATGTAACATAAAACAAAAAACTATAAGCTTTTAAATCTAAAACTAGTCCTACATTGTCACAAAAAAAAATCATGCGGTTGTGTTTTTGTAATAAAAAAATCGTTTATGTTCAGGATATTTGGTTTGTTTACGAAACTGGTTTGTGGAAATCTTCCTGCCAGGATGTCTATTAAAAAAAGTTCGTGAAATTATATGTTTATCTAGGATAAGAAACCAGAGAAAAGTATTTTTGAAATGCAAATCAATGCTGTCCAGACGCAATTAGTAGAATGAGTGTGTATAGGGGAATTATCGTTAGCAGGTAAACAAGAGGCCTCACTCATTTTCTTCCTTCTATATGTTGTACATTGGTGTCTAAGTGTAATATTGCTTTGGATGCTTAGATGCGTTAAGTTAAGATGCAACCTGCTTCGTCAAATAGCTTCAAATCCACCAAGTAGGAAACGACGTTAATTCACCGAAAGCTTTGTCCACTAAAATAACAAAACTTGTCATGCAAGGTGTAACGGAACTCATCCTCCACCTCGTCTTAATGTTATCATCAACTAAGTCCCAAAAAAATTATACATATTTTATGTTAATGACTCACAATGATAATTTGCACTACCATTGCTCCTACGGTCGATTCCATTAATGTGCTCGTCTTACAAATGATATACTTGTAATTGCACCACATAATTAGAAGTCGTACACACCCAATATATAATTTGTTATTAATGAGCCTTCTAGTATGAAGATCGGCGCCTTTTTTTTCATGCGTGTTTCGTATTAATTACCCACATTTGTACTTCTAATGCCTCCGCTCATTATTTTGCGATGATACGTATGCAGAGATTAGACATATAATGAGTGTGTTATCTTCCTAGAAAAATAAAAGAAACAGGGAAAAAAATTTAGAATACATTTTGTTAATCGTTATCTACACTTGTTGTCTTCAATGTGTTCTCCGTGGCTGAGTGGTTCAAGGGAACGACTCAATAACATGCCTACGGGGGTGGGGAATCGGGACAAAGGTGACTTAACCCTGTCTACTGAGTTGAGAGTCCCAGGTCCAATACCCGGATTGGCCGAAAAATGTATCATCGCTGAAATGTGGGTTTATCCTTCCAAAATTGAGAAATTAACGGCCGGGGACTGGATGTTGTGCCTGTCCTAGTTTTAAGCTATATTATAAGGCATATGAAGCTATGAGAGGCCTAGAAAACTGGTAGTGGAAAATATATGGCTTGAATAAAAAACTTACTCAGGCCACGAGCTGGAAACAGTAGTGGATTTAAAAAAATACTAAATTATATTCAGGGAGAGTTTTTTTATAAATAAACTTAGTCATATTAATAGTTTTATCTCATACTTCTTTGATTGTTCTGACCTGACCATCAGATCTATCTATATACACGCATTAATTTTGTGTGTTGCTTGTTTTAATTTTGTATTATTATTTTTTCAGCACGTCTAGATATCCGTTTAGGTTATACGCATATGTAGGCTACTGATGACACTAATCCACTAGGGATGAGGAAGCATTAATTTAGAGGAAATATACCCTCATTTTTTAGGAAAACATTTAGGAGGAAAAAGACACCCACAATACGCACAGCTGGGGTTTAAACCTTGACCTTCATGACACCGGAAAACTATACCAGACAAGTCTGACATTTTGCCCACGTGGCCACTGATGCGGATTCAAGTCAAATAAAAACGAGTTTTCCCTACATATAAAAAAATATATATCTTGTACTTATCTTGCCTATAGCAGTGTAGTATACCACTTTTTGTTTCATAAGATCTACTTCTCAAATGCAAACCTAATTTAGATCTACTTTTATTAAGGTGTGAATGTAGGGAACGCGAGAAATGATCACTGTTTTTGCAGTTTATTTTATAGTAAAACACTGTTTTTGTCAAAAATAAATATTATTATTATTATTATTATTATTAGCACCGCGTCTTACTACCCGTTCGGGTTATACGCACTTACGCTAATGTGTGGTGGAGGCCTGGCATTCCTCACATTCACAAGATGTCTTGTCAGAGGTGAAGGAAGGGTTTGGTAATAAGATAAATCTTTGCTGGGACCGAGGATTTAACCCCGGCCGCCAGCATAGAAGTCTGACACCTTACCCCTAGACCGCCAGGTCACCCCAAAAATAAATAAAATTGCCCCAGTAGAAACATTGAGTTTAATTTTATCCACATGGTAATATCAACAGTTGTTGAATATCTGTCCAAGATTTCCTGGAATCAGTAGCGTACGCATGATTGCGAAGTAGGGGGCCTCAAGGGGGGTTTGGGGGTAGGTCCCCCAACTGCCAGCGGCAAATTTTTTCTCCCCATTATATACACCTAGAAGGTTTTTCTATTGGTATTTATTAACTTGATTATTTATATGTGTACTATTATAAACGTGATAATCTAACCAAATGATAAATAGATAGGCCTAAATTAAAGTTAGTCTTACCTTCACAAAAATCACCGATTGTTTATAATAGGTAGATGTTTAGCCACTGTGCGACTCCTCGATGGAACCACGTGTGAAACTAGGAGATTTGGAACCTGCCGCAATCTGGCCACTTCCTAGACAGCAAGAGCATCAATTAGAACTTCTAGGGAGGATCAAAACAAGGAAGTGTGGCACTTGATATTTTCTTTGCTCACATTGTTTAACTGGTCATACCTCCCCCCCCCTCTTCCCATCAATTTATTTTCTATTCGGATCTATCTATATCTCGGGGCATTCCCAAACTATGGTAGAGGGGGCTTGAGCCCCCTCAATCCCTACCGTGGTACGCTACTACCTGGAATTTAATGACAGCTTTGTCTCTTCATTCGAAAAGTCTGTCATCTAATGCCACCATGCTCATGACAAATAATCAAGAACTGTTGATACTACCACGCGAATAAATATAAACTCTATCTTTCTATTGGAACAATATTTTTTTTTATTTTGACCAACAAATTATTTGCTATAAAAACTGCAAACACTGACCTTAACTCACTATACTCCACATCCCTGCCTTAAGTTTGGATGTCATGTTTGTTAAAAATAAAAAAAAAGTTCATTCTGTTAGTCAAATATCGCACCTCGATTGCTTGTATTCTTCATTTCAATGCCATGATTTTTAAGTTGTGTGAACCGTTACTTTTTCTCTGAGTATCTAAGAGAATAAAATAAAGTTTTGACATTTTCACTGACGATCAACTTTAAATTACTATGCGATCGGCCTCACGGGCACCGATGCCGCAGAGGCTATCTACTGATATTTATAGGTTAGTTCTAAGACCTTGTAAATTACCCCCTTAGCTCCCAACCAATAATTTCAAGGCCGTAGTCAGCCAATAATTTCAGAGGGGGGGGGGGCAGGTTGGTGGGCACGGCCCCCAATTGTGGGAGTCTAGAAAAAATTATAAATGATAAACAGTTCTAGAAGATATCTGAAGTGTTTTTATGGCAACATAACACCATAACTGCCTAAGGCTAGAATAAAGTATAACTATCAAACACTTCTAGAAGCTGTTTGAAATGTTTTTTACGGTAACACAGCCTCCTAATTTGTACTCGTGTCATAATTTTGATACTGTTTGAACCATAAATAAACCATATATTTTATTCATTAAATTTCGGGGGGGTTGAACACCTAAAACCCCCCCTGACTACGGCCTTGAATAGTTGCCCTAGTTACCAGGTCTAGACAGGCATGTTAGGCCCTTATTGTTCATATGAATATATAATCAAGCCATCAACGGGAAGAAGGAACAATAAAAACCTCCGTCAGCTAATTAAAAATCCTTGTCGTCTCTCTGTGAACGCACTCCCTCGTGTTCACGTCTGTCGAGCGTTAGTGTTTAGTTAGGTCATCGTGCTCTATAGTTTTATATATGTTCATTAAAATGTTATTTTTCCATGTCGTGATCCCACGAACAATGCCTTCGTCCTCGGCGAGCTATATGTCCCACGGCCATTTTGTAACGACAAGTTAACTCATCAAGTGTCGACGCTGTTTAACTCCCTTCACCCCCCTTCCCCTCCACCTAGGTGTCTTGTCCACCCGTATTGGATTGAGGACTAAGCCGTGGCTTGTGGTCTAAGGCGTCAGGTTCACGATAGACTGATGAAGGGGGAGGAAGGCTTAGATTCGATTCTCATTTTGGATGCGCTTGGGGGAGTTCTTCACATGTTGGATGAATATTTTTTTAGCGCCGCGTCTCAATACACGTTCGTGTTATATGCTAATGTACTTATTATTCTAACGTGTTAGAGCTGAGGAAGGTTTAATTTCAAGGACGTGTACCCACATTTCCGTGAAGGGAGAGTGTAAAATGATTTAAGAAAAACTACCCTAAGTACACCCAACCGGTATCGAGCCCCGAGCTACCCATCATCGGCAGTCTAGTATATTTCGAGAGTGATGCCTCTCACTATGTGGTCACCGAAGTGGATGATTTATTATTATTATTATTATTATTAGTAGTAGTAGTAGTAGTAGTACCGCGTCTTACTACCCGTTCGGGTTATACGCGCTTACGCTAATTTGTAATGGTAGGGTGATTGTGAGATGAAATGGAGGACCTACAGTTTTAACGTGGAATCCGAACCACGGTGGAGGCCTGGCATTCCTCACATTCACAAGATGTCTTGTCAGAGGTGAAGGAAGGCTTTAGTAATCATATAAATGTTTGCCGGGACCGAGGATTGAACCCCGGCCGCCAGCATAGAAGTCTGACACCTTACCCCTAGACCACCAGGTCGCCTGGATGATATAGTTGTTATGTGATAAAACAATTAAAATTTAGGAAAAGCCCTATCTGACCACAAATTAGATCTACTTTCACGTATGCATACGCCAAGTCATGTTAACTGCTGCAATAACTTTTTATAGATATTATCAAAACCTATAAAATAACACTAATGAAATAGTACAATTTTATAAATATTGGCTAAAAAAAATATGTTTGCGATTTTTTAAACTCTCATGGATTGTTGGATATAGAACAGTAGACGCTTCAGGCTACATCTCTTGACATAGGCGTGGTTTCAAAAACCACATAGATAATCCAATTTTAAATGTTAAAGGGGGTCACTTCCGTTATAAACGTTCCTGCTCGGGTAAAAGAAACAAAAACTATACCCGCCACCAACGCCACTTTTACCCTTTCATAGTTAGATGCGTAGTGAAGCAGTCAGAAGCCGACAATGCAGTCCCTCTTGGCTGAGACGTCTTCCTATAAGATCCATTCTCGCTACGGACATTCCCGTGATTAGCTTTTTATAGCTCAAGATCCTCCAAAATATAAAAGTACTTTTCTTGTCCGAATAAGTTTAAAACGTTCTTCAAACGTTTGTGAGATAATAAATGCGTACCCGGCCAACGACAAACAAAACAATATACAATATGATATTGTTTGAGCTCCTTTGGATTATATCTGGAATACGAGATCCTGAAAGGGGGGATAGGGGGGGGGGGAGGTTGATAAATCGAACCCGAATTTAAATTCTAAACAGAAATAAATTGTATTGTAACATTTGACTATGATAAATTATATACATATATATCATGGTTTCAAATATTAGGTTAAGTTACTTTGTTTACAAGAATAAAAAAAAAATTGTTAGTTTTGTGTGAAGCAACAATATGTTGATGTCAACGGTCAAATCTCCCTTCGCTTCAACTTCAACACCCACGATAAACTTCGCATCTTCGAAAGATTTCGGAGGAGGAAAACTTCCATATATTTTGAAAAGATTCGAAATACCTCACTAAATATTACATATTTCAGCATTATAATATGTTGATACCAATCAATATGAATTAAATAGTGAAGCTATTATAGTTAATTACGGTTAGAGCCGCATCAAAAAATAATATTCGTCAAATTTTAAAAATGACACCTTGACACAGAAATTGAACTCTAGACCCTTAGATGAATGTGTCAATGTTCTTACCACTGAGCTATCCAAATGTTGTCCTTTAACAGGATAGTTCATTATGGAAGATAATAAACTAAACCAACTGGCGATTAAATAAAGTTTATAACGTAGGCATAGATATATTTATTTAGATATGTTAGCATAAAATAATATATAGTATTTTGTTTTTTCCTTTAAAACGTTCAATCTACCTAAATGCACTTAATGGATAGCTAAAAAAGTGATCTTTTTTATCAACAGCAAAAATTTTTCCTCCGGCTTTGTTTCGCATGTTACACGCTTCGCCTTGCATTTAAAAAAATACATTCGCACTCACACACTTAAATATTTTCTAGCATCGCGTTTTACTACCTGTTCATACCTGTTATAATTATACTAATGAGCTATTTATGAGGAAGATTGAATTTATAGGAAGTGTACCCGAATTTGCGTAAAGGGAAAATGGAAAACCATTAAGTAAAAAGCATTTGTGAATGTGTGGAATGCCAGGCCTCCACCGTGGTTCGGATCCCGCGTTAAGCTGTAAGTCCTCTATTTCATCTCACAAGCACCCTACCATTACACATGAGCGTAAGTGCGTACAACTCGAACGGGTAGTAAGACGTAGTGATAGTAATAATTATAATAAGTAAAACCATCCTCAGTACACCTGACCGGGATTTTAATCTCAACCTCCCTGTAATTGCAAGAGTGACGCCTTAGACCAAGCGGCCACTGAAGCTAGTCACATTTATTTTAATTATATAGCGCCACACACAGAACTCATGACATTCAGTTCTTGGTCTTCTCAGAGAAGAACGGTAAAGTTTCTTTGTGTTTTAAGATTTTTTTCTGTTTAAGTCTGGTTGAATATTTGCCACAGTCAGGCGATTTTTCTCGATAGTTTTTATGATGATACAAACTTGTTTACATAAACACGTTGTGAAAAAAGGGCATTCAATTTTTTAGTTTTCTTCCTTAACACCTTTTTTTAAATTCGATTTTTAACATAACTTATTTAATTACATCCCCTTATGTGATGCGGTCCTTTGTTTAAAGATATATATTTTATGAGGTCAGTTTTATGATCATTTGACATTTAAAAATGTAATCAAAAATTCTTCCTTATTAATCGACTTCAAAAGTCCTTTTCGTCATTCGGACAAGTGAAATTGAGTTATATCATTTTTCAAAGTGACTAAACACATTTTGAGATGAAACTGTTTTTAATAGCTTTAAAATGTCAGAAAAGGGCCAAGCTACCATGAATTGACAATAATAAGACTGCGACTTCAACTACCAAACAAAACTGCTTTGGTGGTCAAATTACCCGCTTCACTCTCGCAATAGACTAGACTGCCGATGACGTAGATATCGGGGTTCGAATATCGACTGAGTGTATTGAGGGGACTTTTTTTGAGTGGTTTTCCACTCTCCCTCCATTCAAATTATGCTAGACTTCCTTTAAAATTCAGCCTTCCTCATATCTTACATATTAGTGTAATTTTATATATATATGTGTGTGTGTGTGTGTGTGTGTGTGTGTGTGTGTGTGTGTGTGTGTGTGCATAACCCAAACGGGTAGTGAGACGCAATGCTGAAAATAAAATAAAAACTACCAAATCTTGGAGAAAAGGCTGAGTGGGTAAAGTTTGGGTTTCAGGGTATTCAATTTAGCATTGAATTATCTGCAACATTGTATTTTGTATTGGGAAGCCATTATTTTTCTTTAGATTAGTTTTTTTTTTGTCTTAAATAAATATTGTTGAAGACGTTCCTTAATATTTTCACTATTAGTAAAGTACCTTAGATTGTTTATTAACTAATAATGTAAATTAAATTAGTTGAAAAATGAATCTGGACACATGAATTGAAGCCGGGGCTCTTGGATTAGCATACAGTATCAACTAGCGTGTTCAGTCGTCACTTTTCAACTAACTTAATTGAAATTAAATACGTTTACATACACACGGAAAAAATTCATATTTACGTTATTTTTCATGTATGTATGATAAATATTAACTAATACATTTTTTATCACCACATCTTTCTACCCGTTCAGTTTACACACTTATGTATTAGTTACTATACTGGTTTTAGGGATTAGAAAGTGTACCCGGATTTGCGTGTAGGGAGAGTGGAAAACAATTTAGGAAAATCACTCTCAGCACACCCGACCGAGATTCGAACCTCTATCTCCCCGCCATAGGCAGTATAGGCTTCCCCGAGAGTATCGCGTCAGACCACGCGGCCACCGAATCGGTTAGCCAATACCTAATTAAATCCTTAACAAATATTATAGCTTTTTAATTATAAACAATGGAAATATTATACAATATCCACAAAAATATTTATTTTCAAATTTAAAAAATGGTTAATTCATAGAAAGAGGAAAAATCTTTTCTCAAATTACCAAGTTAAGTGCTAAAAACAAATTCAAGTCTTTGTCAAACACCTGTAAGGGTATGTCAGTTGTTAAATATTCGTTGTACTCTAAAAGGCTTGTATAACACACCAAAGTCATTTTTTGCTTTCAATAATATTTGTAATTGTTGAATGAGTGGAGAATAAGGTTTGGTTTTAACTCGACCGTTTAAAATTACATCTGTCTGATTGTTTGTTCCGCGATTCCTGTCAAATGCGTGGACCAATTTTAACGAAACTTGGCAGGAGCATTCATTTGAATCTAGGCCGAACGACGTAGGTGTATTTTTTTTTCTTACATCTATTGCGGGACTGACATCCTAAGCGAGCTGACCAACGGTTATGATCAGTTAATATAATGTACTATTGAATACAGGATTAATTTGTTTTCTGTTTAACTTAGTCCACGAGGGAAAATATCCACTTAAAATCAAAAGAGAAATTACGTAAGAAATTTAAAGTATAAATCCAAAGAGAGATTGCGGGTGATATCTCAAGTTGAAATCCAAAGAGAAATGTTAAGACTGTAGTAACGATAAAAACATGATTTATTTTTAACATGTTATAAAGTCTGATTTCCATAGGAAGTCCGTTATTTGAAAACTGGAAAATCATGTTGCCACACTAGCGGAGATAAAAAATATTACAATTGTATTTACATTCTTAGTCTGTTTTATTAGTAGTGTAAAGATAAATTATACAGTAATCCATAAGGAAGTATTATTGGTGCCTTTGATAACTTTTTAGGTGAACTTTATAATTAATAAATCAAATAAAACATATTTCTAGAATTATTACACATTTTAGTTAGTGACTTTCAATCAATGTTGGTGTATGAAAAAGGGCTTCCTATAAATATAACGGATAATATTAGCATTTTTTGAATGACGAAAGTGATGTCTATTATTCAGAAAACTACTAGTTATGTAATGTAAGAATACCTCAGTAAAGTTTTCAAAATAAAGTCGTTATATTGTGTCATCTCTATTGTTACAGAAATGATGGAGATATGCGACTCTGCTAGGCAACATAATCCAAAGAGCAAGTTTTCACGAGTTTGAATCAAGGCAAAGACAAAGTGAGTCGAGACGCGACCCAAAGTTCCAACTACTTTGGGATCCAATATTCCAGAAGCCAAACAGTAGAAGTTTGCAAGCAAGACTTTGAAGGATCTATTGTTTACTATTCGTCGTGGACTTGGCTAATGACCGACCTTCTCTCGCTACTGATGAAATCCTTGGCCAAACGGCCACACAAACTTGCCAACAATGAAGAAACTTGGCTGGCTGACTTGGGAAGGGGGGATGCTTCCGTTGATTTTCAAGATGGCCGAAGACTACAATGAACTTCAATGGAGGAAATTGCCATCTAAAGATAAATGTGGCGTGAATGTTTTTTTCGTTATTTTAGAATTTTAATCTGGGATTGTTATTCGATTATATCATCTGATGTTATAAGTGAATGGCTGAGATAGTATCTAAAGTAGCTTATCACTTAGTCACTTCCTATTAATTTTTATTGTGAATGTGAAGACATAATTTGATTCAAGAATGAATCTAAATGTGATAAAAATCAGTGGTAGTAAGAGGCTATCAACGCTAAGGTACCGTTTTACTATACCTACAGTAGCCCCATAACTTCTTTGGTGCTGAATGACAGCTCACAGCTGACTTCTGACAGCCAACATTTAGGTATATACCTAAATTTTGACTGTCAGAACTGACAGCTACTAAACACATGTTTTTGCAGATCATATGGTTCGGCGTAGGGATACATAATTTGGTCTGGTAACTTTTCAAAGCTGTCAGCTGTCAGTCAGCACCAAAGAAGTCATGGGGCTACTGTAACACCACTGATTCTAGGTTATAATTTATACTTATATTGTTAAAGTGAAGATTTCTTCTTTATGAAAGCGTTATTAATATGTGTTTATTAAGTACAATCAACTTAAACTTTCCCTGTATTTTCTTAAGGGTAGAATTATTTGTAAACATGTTTATAACTTTTAATGGAACAAACTTTCACAACTTTTTAAATATTATTTCAACAAATGATAGACTACTGTTTGATGTTTGTCGACATTTTAAACTACCTCTATTGACAAATTAAAAAATTATTCACCTAATTTTCAATAAATGTTTTTATTTTACATGCCTACATGTGAGGCTGTATTTCAAGTTGATGTTTATATTTTTTTCTACATTACTTGTATTTTTCAGACAGTAAAACAATTGCTGTACAGACAAAAATTATGATCGTTTGCTTTTAGGTTTAACTGGTTTTATTCCCAAAACCAACTTTTTTTTTCCTTCAGGTAGACATGTAATTTAACTCCCAGAGCTAAAACAAGTTTTTTGAAAATAGCATGTCAACCAACAAATAAAGACCTACTGAATGTTTTATATATAAATTACAACAAAATGTATATTAAATATAAATGTTTGCACATAGATATATACTGTATTGTATTTAAATAAAAGATTAATTTTTAATACGATAGATTCCTTGAGTTTAAATTACAAATTATTATTATGTAATAAAATAAATGATTTGGCCACATGGTCTAACGTGCCACTTTCACATTAAACTGATTTGTCGAGGCCGGAGAATTGAGGTTTGGAATCCTGGTAGGGTGTATTAAGTTCAGTTTCCTAAATGTTTTCCCACTCCCTATTCAAGCAAATGCGGGTATATTTACTCTCAAGTCCACCTTATATTAATCACACAAGTGGGATGTTTGGCGCAATCGGGGACTATCCTAATTGAAATGTACGGGTTTTTTGGACTAGGTTGGTCACAAGACGTTAGTCACAGTTGTGAAAACACCTGTTAATCCCACCTTCTGTGTTTGTTTACTTCCGACTCGTGTTTATAGAGCCAGTGTCTGTTCAATCACTGCATAGAGCTATGTTAGGTTATGTTATGTTAGACTAGGTCTGCAAAAATGAAAGGATATCATTTGATAATTAGGTTAGATTAGCTATAAGTTAATTCTGCAAAATTGAAGGATTATGTTAAGGGTATAACCCAAACGGATAGTAAGACGCTGTGCTAAAAAAAAATGTTGGTTACTAAAACCATTTTGATATATTCATATTACAAGTCATGTTATCTGCATTTTGATATATATTATCAATACCTATGAAATAACAACATTGATAAGGTAAAATGTAATCAATGTTTGCCACAAAGAAATATGTTTGTATTTATAAACTATCTTTTCAATCAAACTCAGGTTATTTCTTGTATTTTATGTTATGTTGAGTTAGATTATATTAGGCTAGGTCTGCATAAATAAAAGAAAGAATTCTGTTCATCCTTAGTCCATATATCCTATATTGATTTGTCCAAAGTACCTCCCATTTACTTACTTATACTGAATCAAACGTGCAACATAAATTAGTCCAAACGGGCCGGGTTTTTTTTTGTGGGGGGAGATGGGAAATTTGCCAAACGTCCTACAGCCCTAATCTTTACCCTATTACTGTCAATATGTGGACACACAGAGAGGGTAGTAAAATGTGGAGTACAAAAAAAACAATGCCTTTGATATCCTTTAAATCAATGAATTTGTCAAGAAGTGAAATTAGTAGAAAACTATTTTTTCGAAAGAACAGACAATTACTAAGGTTATAAGCTTACACCAACATAAAAAATTATAGTTTGTATGAGTGTATATGACTACTCAATCTTAAGCTTTAAAGACAAAATATAAAACTCATCCAAAGAGTCCAGTAAAGATGAAAACTAACACATAATTGTTTTGTTTCCACCTTCGTTTTAATATCTGATGAAATAAGTTTAAGTAGTTTAAGTAGTTAGTGTAGCTCGAGTGAATTTCTAATCTATCTTAAGACGTAAGGAATTTATTCGTTTGTGAAAATCTGGGAGCCACACACATACACAAGCACTATAATTGGCCACTATAAAGACGGTCCCATATATTACTACGTTTGTCAGAACAATGGCCAGATTAAATAATTAAACAAAAGTAATATAATTTTAATGCCGAGACTAACGAGTTTACAGATGTAAGTGATATTTAGTAACACATTGTATTATCTACATTTTAAGACTACTTGTGTGATTTTTTTTATTGGCACATTTTCCCCCTCTCACCCCTCATCCCATTCTTTCTTCAAATATAATTTAATCAGTAGTCTGCTACTTCTCCCAGTTCAACATTACTATTGTTTATCTTTTTTTTCATGTTTGTTTAGTGAAGAAAAAAAATTGTATCTATGCTGTGTTTTAGTTATTTTAATGTCAACTGGGTGGACTAGAATGAAAAATACATGATCCCTCAGAGATATCTCGATGTTAAAAACCTCAGGGCAATACCCTCCCAAACCAACTACTATAATGAGTTGACTTTGTTAATTAAATAAAGAATGCAATATTTCAGTGTGGGTACTTAAAAAGCATAGAGCTGTGACTATAAAGCAGTTTGAATAAAATATTATAGGATTTACCAAGTAAACTCATAAAATACATTGATAGGAAGAAATACAATAATTTTCCTAGATCAATCAAAAGTAGTATAATTTTTGTTTCATAGAAACAACGATATATGACCGCTATAAAAGCTACTAGATCTAATTTCGCGTATTCATACTTCAAGTCATGTGAACTGCAGTCATGACTTTTGATAGATATTATTAATACCTACAAAATTAACACTATAATGAAATAGTAAAATGTTATCACTTATTTTGGCCACAAAAAATATGTGTTTATTTTAAAATAGGCCCTTTCTCTGGAAATTGGACCGTACCCGTGAGGTATATCCACTGTATTTCTTCTAAATAATATCTTCCACATCCTTACCCCCGTAGTGTGATTAAATTCTGATAGCCTGGAAGGGAAGTACTAAGCATATGATATACAACTATAAAGACACATGGCTGACTCACTCACTGACATTAATGTTTACTCACTTCCAGATGAGCTAGAAACTTGAAATTTGGCAAACTTATAACTTTTAGCCTGTAACCGATGGGAAAATTCAAAAAAGTTAAAAAATTAATTTTCAACCCCCGAAAAAAATTCAAAATGTTGGAACAACTTTAAAGTCGGTGTGGACCTTTCTTTGGAAGTCTCTTGTGGCTGAACGGTAAAACCTATTAAAAAAAACGACTCTGGGGGGTTTCATTAGTTTACATCCACTTGCAAAGAAAACGCACAGTGAGTAGAGCGAGTAAATATATAAAAACACTAAACCAAGGAAATAATAAGAATCTGGGTAAAAATTTAAAGGAGATTGCAGTTACGCGGCACGGAGCGCTTACAGAGTAATTGGAGGCTGTTAAAACTGTACCTGTTATATGTTCTCTCCCACTCGCTCCCCATTTGACCAATAAAACAAAGATTCTGTTCTACGTACCTCACATGGAAATATATTTGCGTTTATGCCTGAGCAATAAGGATTCTACTGAGAGATGGGAACATATCACGGGTGCATTTTAAACTAACTCTGCTTCTCCTGGTAATTCACCATGACACGAAACGACACTGGCCTACTGCTAAGTGACCACTCGTCCTTAAATGTTTAAGTTTGTCTCTGAGATAAGACTAAATGAGTCAGTCTGATTTTGTCCTCGAATTTATTAAATGTTTGGTAGAGCATCCCTTGTGTCCTGTTTAATTTGTGCGCTCTTTCACTGAAACACCCTGTATATTGTAGCATTTTATAGTCGTAGCTTAATCACACTGTCCATTGACATATATATTATTTATTTTATGTATTCATTTAGCACCGTGTCTTACTAGCCGTTCGTGTTATACGCTTAAGTACTAATTACGCTAATGGATTAGGAATTGGGAAGGTTGAATTTATAGAAAGTGAAACCGCATTTGCATGGAGGGTGAGTGGAAACCCATTTAAGAAACACCCCCCTCCCCAATTCCCCCAACTGAAATTTGAACCTTGATCTCCTCGTCCTCAGCAGTCAAGCTCAACACGAAACTAGCGCGTTAGCCAACTATGCCACTGATATAGATAACATCTATATTAAATAAACATTATCAAACCACCAACATTTATTGAATGTCACTAAAATTTGGCATAGTACAAATATATATTATTTTATTTATTAATTGAAAAGTTCATCTAAAAATGTATCAAAAGCTTCCAATAATACTTCGTTATGGATTACTGTATGGACTTATTTATCTTTACATTACTAATTAAACTGGCTAAGAATGTAAAAACAATTGTAATTTTTTTTTTCTTCGCCATTGTGGCAACATGAGCTTCATATTTTCAAATAACTGGGTTCCTATGGAGATCAGACTATACATTCTCCAACTCACAGTGATATTAGAGTGGCAATCTCCGAAAACCGCAAGAGAAAGTTGTCTGTCACTATAGCCTATTCCCATTTTATTTGAACTAGGAAATTATCCGGCAGAGTGGAGTTGTTTAATAGTGTGTAGATTATTTTACTCATCCCCAAACCGTTTTCAATTGGTTTTCCGCCATGGTGAATTTCCCATTGGCGTGTCGCGGAGTGTGACCAGGTTAAGCAAAATCAGTTTATATTGTGGCAACACGAGTTTCATATTTTCAAATAACTGGGTTCCTATGGAGATCAGACTATACATTCTCCAACTCACGGTGATTTTAGAATGGCAATCTCCGAAAACGGCGAGAGAAAGTTGTCTGTCACTTTAGCCTATTCCCATTTTATTTGAACTAGGAGATTATCCGGCAGAGTGGAGTTGTTTAATAGTGTGTAGATTACTTTACTCATCCCCAAACAGTTTTCAATTGGTTTTCCGCCATGGTGAATTTCCCACTGGCGTGTCGCGGAGTGTGACCAGGTTAAGCAAAATCAGTTTAAACTGAGGCTGTGATATGTCCCCATCACTCAGTAGAACACTCATTGGTCAGGCATAAACGGAAATACATTCCCATGTGAGGTATGTAGAGTGAAGCCTTTGGGCGCCGGTATGCAAAACGAGGCTGAGCGAAACTGAAGGTGGAGTGGAGTATAATGAGATGATTTGATCTTTACTTGGCTGCAACTCAACACACCTTCTACTCATCTCTGTCTTTCTGTTTCATTCAACCTCGTTCTTGAATATGGGCATACGTATTATTGGTCAAATGGGGCAACAATAAGGCGAGACCATAATTATTGTAGGTTACTGTTTTAACAAGCTCCGATTGTCTGTGGCGTCACTCCACGACACTACATTGTAGAAGGTTTACTGTAAGGGGTGTCAATATTACGAACTGCTTAAGCAGTTTGTTTCATAACAGCTCAGCTTGAATCCCGGATGCAAGAAATAAAATGTTGAAAGCTGCTGAAATAAAAAGTCCCATCTTCCTTCTTCCCTTGTAGCTGAGTGCGAGATATTTGTCACGCTGCTGAAAAAACGTGTACGGTGTCTCAAAGTGGCCAGGGTTGGAGAGAATGGTGGGGTGAAAGGTGATGTGTTAGGGTAAGAAAAAGGGGGATGAGGTTGGGTGGCGGATTGAAGTGGAATGACCATCTTCCTGTTNNNNAGGGCAAAGCAAGCACTCCGCCATCCGTCGCCGTCTGGAGACGCCGTGAGAAACTCTTCAGAGGAAATCCGTCTTCAATCTACACACACGTTCGCACATGAAGACAGATTTGACACATGCTTCTTTCACTGCTACCACTCGCCCCAATACCCCAATATTTTTTGTATTATTATTTTTGTTCTCTTTATTCAAGAATAAAGTTCGTTGGTCAAATGGTCTAAACCTCTAATGCGTCACTCTCACAATAGACTGGGACTGCCAGTTACAGGAATATCGGAGTTTAAATCACGGTCAGTTGTTTGGAGGTTGATTTTTCCTGATTTGTTTCCCACTTTCAATTTTTTCCTGAATGTTTTTCCACTCTCTAAATAAATGCAAGGACATTTATTCTAAATTATACCTTATTCATCCTTAAATTTTTAATATAAATATGCGGATAGTCCGAACGACGGTAAGACGTTATGCACAAAAAATCTGCATACCGTAGAAATATTCCGAGATACGTCACTGAACTAAACATTTACCAAAAGAGGCTAATGAAAGCTACTAGATTTATTTTCAAATATTAATACTTTAGTAAAGTGGCAAAATATCAAAAACAAAAGTGAATTAAGTTTTAAAAACTACTTCTTCTCAATAATCACCTGACCTAGCGTATGCCTACATAAAAGTCGAACAAGTAACTTTTATAAACAAGGAACGATGGACATATGGTCTAAGGCAGGGTTTTTCAAAGTGTGGTTCGTGCGGGGCTACCTGGTAGCCCACAAGATTAAAGTAAGTTTAGTTCCTAATAATAGTGAATTAAAAAATGTTTTCCACATATAATTAAAAAAACTGAAATGGGGGAATGGGAGAGGAGAGGGGGGTCAAAATTATGTTATGCCTCGGTTAAATTAGATTGAGTAAAACCCACTGGGAAGGTGTTTAGGGGGACCAAGATGACGTTATGTCCGGGTTAAGCTAAGTTGAGTAAAAATAAAAAGAGGAGGGGAAGATAATGACAGAGAGAACAACATACTTTTTTTTAATCTATCCTGTAAGATTTATTAGTTTGAACAAAATACTATTGAGGGTTTGACAAGATTTACCAAATAGTTTGATTAAGATAAATATATAAGCCTAAATCAATTTTTGAACATTAGTTATCTCTACAGTAGTTACAGTTATTAATTATCGCCTACACAAATGAGTTCTGCAACTTCGAAATTGGTTTTAACGACATTGTTTTAGGCGATATCAAATTTCTAACGTTTTAACACACACAAAAATCTAAAAATTGAAAAAATTAAACACGCTAGTGTCTATGTAACTATAAACAAACTACGTGGCCTCATAGCACAGGTTAAACAATACACAGATCACGAAAATGTTGTTGTCTAACATGGACACCGACCGCGCATGAACTATAAGTGGTGCATCTATCGGACATGTGTAGAACTAGTGTAATTGATATAATCTCCAAATAGTTCGTTCAAACAACTTACGGCTGAAACTTGTTATTTATTTTTTTTAACTTGTATTTAACCTAAAAAAAGACCTCAATATTTTTTGATATTGTGTTATGATAAAAAAACACTAAGAAATCCGAATTGTGAAGGAAAGGTTTAGTCTAAACAATCTTATTCAAGGTTACTGGTCAGTGTTCGCGGGAATCATAAGTAAATTACTACATGATCATACCATCTCACCCTTGCTTACTTTACTATCTCACCCTTTCTTACTCTTCTATCTCATGCACTCCAACATCCTCACTCAGACTACATAATAATACCATCTCACCCTTGCTTACTCTACTATCTCATGCACTCCAACATCCTCACTCAGACTACATAATAATACCATCTCACCCTTGCTTGCTCTACTATCTCATGCACTCCAACATCCTCACTCAGCCTACATAATAATACCATCTCACCCTTGCTTGCTCTACTATCTCATGCACTCCAACATCCTCACTCAGCCTACATAATAATACCATCTCACCCTTGCTTGCTCTACTATCTCATGCACTCCAACATCCTCACTCAGCCTACATAATAATACCATCTCACCCTTGCTTGCTCTACTATCTCATGCACTCCAACATCCTCACTCAGCCTACATAATAATACCATCTCACCCTTGCTTGCTCTACTATCTCATGCACTCCAACATCCTCACTCAGCCTACATAATAATACCATCTCACCCTTGCTTGCTCTACTATCTCATGCACTCCAACATCCTCACTCAGCCTACATAATAATACCATCTCACCCTTGCTTGCTCTACTATCTCATGCACTCCAACATCCTCACTCAGCCTACATAATAATACCATCTCACCCTTGCTTGCTCTACTATCTCATGCACTCCAACATCCTCACTCAGCCTACATAATAATACCATCTCACCCTTGCTTGCTCTACTATCTCATGCACTCCAACATCCTCACTTGGCCCCCATCTCACCCTTGCTTCCTCTACTATCTCATGCACTCCAACATCCTCACCAGGCCTACATGATCATACCATCTCACCCTCTCTTCCTGTACTATCTCAAGTACTCCTTGTACTCTGTGTTTACAGGCTTAGTTCCCATGGCGGTTTTAGTATTTCCACTGGCCACCTTTTCTTTTACCGCCCCCTGATCTCTGAAACAAAGTCTCCCACTGTCTTGTTCCTGGACGAGAGCTGTCTAGCTGAACATCCCTACTGGAGAAGAAGAGACAGACCCTAATGTGTTTTCCTTGTAGCAAGCAAGCATCCTCTGTCCACTTACACGTGTCCACAGTATCGGACCCGACAAGACAACACTTCCATGAGTAGGACTGGAGGTATCAGGAGCACATAACAGTGAGATACAGTAGTACAAAGAGTACATGACAACACTTTCATGAGTAGGACTGGAGGTATCAGGAGCACATAACAGTGAGGTACAGTAGTACAAAGAGTACATGACAACACTTTCATGAGTGGGACTGGAGGTATCAGGAGCACATAGCAGCGAGGTACAGTAGTACAAAGAGTGCATGACAACACTCTCATGAGTAGGACTGGAGGTATCAGGAGCACATAACAGCGAGGTACAGTAGTACAAAGAGTGCATGACAACACTCTCATGAGTAGGACTGGAGGTATCAGGAGCACATAGCAGCGAGGTACAGTAGTACAAAGAGTGCATGACAACACTCTCATGAGTGGGACTGGAGGTATCAGGAGCACATAGCAGCGAGGTACAGTAGTACAAAGAGTGCATGACAACACTTTCATGAGTAGGACTGGAGGTATCAGGAGCACATAACAGCGAGGTACAGTAGTACTTAGGGCCAGTTTCATAGTCAAATTTAGTACGCCTCAGGTGCGGCACTACACTAAGTACATGACGACACCTACCTAAACCAAAATGGAATGGACCGTTCTCGCATAGGAAACTGGCCCATTCCATTCTGGTTTAGGTAGGTGTCGTCATGAACTTAGTGTAGCGTCAACACTTTCATGAGTGGGACTGGAGGTATCAGGAGCACATAACAGTGAGGTACAGTAGTACAAAGAGTACATGACAACACTCTCATGAGTAGGACTGGAGGTATCAGGAGCACATAACAGCGAGGTACAGTAGTACAAAATAAAATGGCAGGAGACTAGGAAGTTGGATCAAAGTTTAAGGCCATATAAAAGTGAAATATTAGAACGCCTTGAGGGGCGATTGGCAGACTGGATCGAGAAGTTCAGGGGCACACTAAATAGATGTACTGTACAATGGTACAATAGTATCAGGGATATGTGAACAAGAAAATATATGATAACCTATGACGTGTGAATGGTAGACTGGATCGAGGTATCAAAGGCATATTATAGGGTGATACAATAGTATCAGGCGAACATAATTAAACTAGTTAAGATAACTTATATTGGGAAGCCTCCAAAATACTACAACAGCTATGAACTTTAATGTCTTACTGCAGCAGCAAGGTCAAACTTCAGCTTAATTGTATTGACTAGTCTGATGGCTTTAAAGTCTAAAAGAAATATTTTTGCATTCTAAGTATCGTGACAGTTATTTTTTTATATCGAAGTAAGGCAAAAAAATAAACATGGTTTCACACACACACACAAATAAAGAACCAGGGTATATAGATGAGAAATAACAGAGGAAAATAAATGGTACGACAGAAGCACACAAACTTGATCTTATTGTCTATAATAGCTTCGAAGAAAATTTTCCAAAAATAGTTTTTTTCAGTAAATTACTTTTAAAAAATGTTACTCATTAAACAAACACATCATTTTGTTAATCACATTGATCACTCTTTATATATACATTTTAAATCAAATTTTTCAAATATTTTTAACAAAGTTCCAATTTTCGAAAGTAAACTATTTGTAAACTACCCTAAAAGTATTTAATAACGGAAAATATAAAAACGTTTGCATATTTATCATGAAAAGTTATTCACATCTTCTCATTTTAAATTCAATCTTCAAGGTCAATTTCCAAAACATTGAAATTTTCAATATCGTGTTTAAGTAAACTACTCTCAAATTAATTTATTTTGGATAAATAAAGGTACATTATTATTAATATGTAAAATATTCTACCAATACCAATTTTGAAACATATCAAATTTTAAAAAAAACTGTCATCAGTAAACTACCCATAGCCAAATTTTCACCTTAGAACAAGTATACCTGCTTTATTTGTCATGTCTTACACTCCCCAAATATACATTTTAAGTAAAATCATTATAGCCATTTTAAAAATAATACGAATTTTCAAAAATAACTCCTTAGTAAAAAATTATTTATTGATTTTTTTTAAACAAAGTATGCAGTGTTAATTGTCCTGTCAAGCATTCCCAAGAGACCTATTTGTAACCAAATCGCTAGAGCAATGTTTTTAAGAGTTCATATTTTTCAAAAAATTTGTCTTCAGTAAGCTACCCAAAATCCATCAAACCATTTTGGATCCGTGGCCAGGTACAGACTGACAGACAGACATAGGAACAGACAGAATTGTAAAATCCACTTTTTTGGGATAATTTTCACATAAAATGTAAAAATTTGTCATAATGTAAAGATCAATTTTTTTCACGATCACAATACTTTCTCTTGATATGAGAGAGTAAAGAATAGTTGAAACATGGAACGTTTATTAAAACTACCTTTTGATTGATAATCCAAGATACCAGTGAGTTACATAAAGTTAAACAATAACTAAAAGAACATGTGTTAAATCATCAATTTCAAGGAACCAATAATAATATCAAGAAAATTTCTGTTCTTACGGACACAAAACCAAATTTAAATAATAACATTTTTTCGGGGGGCCTTCCCTATTGATCATAAATACTACATTTAGAATGTTGGTTGTTAATCACTTCAAATAATAACTTACTCCTTTACAAAAATTATAATAATACGTGGCATTAAAATGAAATAAATACTAGGAACAAATAATAAAAATATATTTGAGAGACGTATACAACAAAAGTTAAAATGTAGGTGGGTATACACTGATTTTGGTAGGAAGTCCAATCTAAAAGGTCTTTTTTCTACCGAAATCCCGCATTTGGAAAATATAAGGAATTTGTAAATAGAATGTCTCATATATCTATATATGAGACATTCTATTTACAAATTCCTTATATTTTCCAAATGCGGGATTTCGGTAGAAAAAAGACCTTTTAGATTGGACTTCCTACCAAAATCAGTGTATACCCACCTAGATTTTAACTTTTGTTGTATACGTCTCTCAAATATGTTTTTATTATTTGTTCCTAGTATTTATTTCATTTTAATGCCACGTATTATTATAATTTTTGTAAAGGAGTAAGTTATTATTTGAAGTGATTAACAACCAACATTCTAAATGTAGTATTTATGATATATATATATATATATATATAGTATATGTAGTATTTATGATATATATATATATATATATATATATATAGCGTTAGGGCTGATAAATATAAGATATTAGGGCCTATTTTCTCATGACATCACCACAAAAAAGTACCGCCCTGCAAAGAATAGTAAGTATGTTAGCCCTAATCATAAGTCGTCAGACCAGCAATAGATTTAAGGGCTGATGACGAGGAGGATGAGTTTCTAATATCGGTCGAATTCATTGGGGATCATTTATCACATATGATTTTTCACTTTAGTTTCCTAAATATGGGTCAATTTGATCTAGTTACCCGCCTCATACCTACCCAGAAATTAAGCCATTAAATATCCTTAGCGTTAAGACGTATTAAACTTAACCCAACTTAAATCCAGAAGCGTTAAGTGCATTATTTCCAGGGCCTGGCGTTTCTTGAAGAGTGTATACCAACCCTTCCCCTCACTATCCATTAATTAAATAGTGTATTATTTTTGCACCGCGTCATATTACCCTAAGCCTAAACTACATCTTATCGCAATGGTGTTGGGAGGTGAATGTTAGATTAAATATGCCCTCATTTGCGTGGAGGGGAAGTGAGAAGTAATTTAGGTAAAAACTCTTTCAGTAGGGTCTACGTCCTGCAGGGACTCGAACGCTAACCACCTCGTTACTAGCAAACCAAACTAGACGAACTTGACGAGAATAGGAAAGGCGAGGCAGGTTTTCTTATCTTTATCAGCATGAAACTGATATTTTTGAAAGCGATACCCTTGTTTGGCAGCACTGCCTATGCCGGCGATATTTCTAGTTGTGAAAGTAAAGAGTGTTGGATGTGGTGAGGATTGTTTGTTTGGGTATAAGAACTAGGTAAAACGTTTGTAAAGCCTCGTTTATATTGTAACACAACATGTTGGTCAATACGATCCCAATAAGCTATGCTACAATATAAACGCATTTCCAACTTGTTGGAGATATTAAACGACCAACCCAACATGTTGGTTGATTTGGGAGGTTCTGCGGATTGCGTTATCGAGTCGAGTCAGTCTCTAAGCTAGGCGACGCACGTGTTTTGTGACTAAACATGACTCCCATAGTCGTTTCCAGTTGCTATAAAGCGAATGTTGTAGCAAGTTTTTCTCCCGGAATCACAAAATTTGTCCTCTCCATTTCCCATGTACGCACCTCCAATTCAACTTTAAGTAAAAAAAAACTTCAAACCCCCCACCGTTTCTTAATTATTATTTTTTCTGCAAGATTACACTTCCTATCAACAAAATAAATGAAGAAACGGCAAGTAATACGTCGTTTTCCATGGCTATAATGTGTAGACTGATTTAAAAACTAGCGGGGAACCCAGAATGTTGGTCCAATAAATTGGCAACAATAAATGCGGCTTACTTTTCCTCGTGTGTTGTTTCCAAACATGTTGGGTCCAACTTGTTACATAATAAACTAGGCTTTAGTTAAAACTACCGGTAGGATCGTCCGTAGTCGGTCATGTCAAAAATGGGCATGTCCAAATAAAAATGTATTAAGTGAAGGGATGTTTTAAACCGGCGAGCATCGCGAGATTATGACAAACGTATTTTAATAACCAGACATCCTAAAGACAAAATCAAACATCTAACGGCTCCGAGCTAATCTACCATAAATTTAAAATAAATTTAAAATCTTGACACAGTAAGATAAAAGATAAATAAATAAGTAAAAACAAACCACTACTTAAAATTGAAATCTGTATGTGTAGTAATAAATATTTAATAGTTTATAAGGTATTCAGGAGATCGTATTAAATATTTACAGGTTCATCTATAGCAAGTTAATAAGTCAACTATAATAAAATCAATTACTTACAGTTGATAGGTTTGGAAAATTTTACATAGCTAATTTCATCAGTAAAAACACCTTTTAAAGTAAATAAAAAAATGTCTCAAAGATTAAAACACAATTAGAATTAGTTATGATGAAAAAAATTTGTTTCTCAAAAAAATCCCAACGCACCATTTACCTTAAGGTCAAAACGATTACAAAACAAACAACAACATATTTTGGTCAAAATAAATAAAATATTGCTTCAGATGAAAAGTTTGGTTTGATTTTTTATGCATAGTAATTTAAAAAGTTCGTCAATATTTATCATGAGTATAGTGACATTTGACCAGGAGTTTTTAAATGAAGAGAAAAAGTTTTAGTCAAATACCGCAACGCCTTTGACAAATATACCTGTTACGGAACTGTCGAAAAATTAAACCAAACCTTTCGCCTAGATCATGTTTCTAATTATTTTGACCCAATTTTTTTTTTGTTACTAAAAAAAATTGTTTTCCAAGCTACACCCCACTTTAGAAGTGACTTCAGATGAATTAAGTCCCGCTTCAGTGGCCACGTAGTTTAACGCACTACTCTAGTGTTGGACTAGACTGCCAAAGACATGGAGATCTAGGTTCAATCCCAGTCGGATGCCCTGAGGTTTTTTTTCCTAAATGGGTTTTCAATATTCTTACAAGCAAATGTGGGTGCACTTCATATTAATTAAACCTTACTAATCTCTAAACCCTTAGTGTAATTAGTACATAGGTGTACAACCCGAACGGGTGGTGCTAAAACCAAACAAAAAGATTAATTGACTTGTAGCCTTGTGACCCATATAACAAAATTATATAAACCAGTGTGTATAAAAGAATGATTTCACTGGACAAATTTCGAGCATACAAAATTATTAACTTCTATATAAATAAGAAATAAAAGCGGTTGGAAATAAACTAAAATATAAATACTAGAGTGTATAAAATGTAGTCACAGCTGCTCGTCAAATTGAATAGCTATAGTTTAAAAGTCTCTCCGTAAGGTGGCAGCAGCTACCAGAGCTTTTAGAATAACATGTGAAACTATCATAATGAAGGAAATTATACTTTGAGTGTAAGCTAGGTGGGGTGAAGTAAGTGTTAGAGGGAGTGTGGTCTAACGAGGGGGTAATTAGTGGCTTGGTAAGGAGGGGATAAGAGGGAGGAGTCAATTGAGGTGTTTCACAAAAAAAAAAGAGGTCGGGAGGGGAAATAGCCAACAAATGACAATTCGTCTAACGCGCCAAGGATACAAAGTGTTGCGATGGTTAAATTGTATCCGCCCAGTATTTCCTCAACAACTAAATGTAGATGTCATCCATGTTGACATAAATATGGCGGGTCTAAAAAAAAGTGAATTATTGTATTTGATTAAAATTCGAAGCTTAAGGTGGGAGTGTAGGGAACGCGAGAAAAAGCCAGCGTTTTTGCAGTTTTTATATAGCTTTTTCGATCAAAAGAAATAGAATATTTCTCCAGTAGAAACATAAGGTTTAATTTTCTTCACACGGTGATATCAAAAGTTGTTGAATATCTGTCAAGAGTGTCCTGTAATTTAATTACAACTTTTTCTCTTCATT
>CABFOW010000433.1:23603-43140 GCA_902141385.1 Timema californicum | reverse complement strand
TATTATTATTATTATTATTATTAGCCCCGCGTCTTACTACCTGTTCGGGTTATACGCACTTACGCTAATGTGTAATGGTAGGGTGAATGTGAGATGAAATGGAGGACCTACAGTTTAACGTGGAATCTGAACCACGGTGGAGACCTGGCATCCCTCACATTCACAAGATGTCTTGTCAGAGGTGAATAAAGGGTTTGGTAATCAGATAAAGCTTTTCCTGGACCGAGGATTGAACCCCGGACGCCCGCACAGAAGTCTGACACCTTACCCCTAGACCACCAGGTAACCGAGATGCGAATAATCTTTTAAGCTGGAAGTGTAAGTGACGCGAAAAAAGGACAGTGTTTTTGCAGTTTTTATAGCAAAACATATTTTGCCTGAATATATAAAATATTACTTCAGTACAAACAAGTTTAGTTTTCTGCACGTGATAATATTAACAAATTGTTAAATATTTATCATGATAATAGCAGTTTTGATAAGAAACTTTTTACTAAATGAAGAAAAAAGTTGTCATTACATTTCAGGACACCCTTTCTACTGAAACAATATTTAATTTATTTTGACTAAAAAAAGTGTTGATATTAAAAGTGCATAAACACTGCCTTTAACTTCCCATACCTTACAATCCTATGTGAGAAAAAAGGGTTCACTCGATAACCCTATCTAATTATATTTATCATATATATTTAGAATCTAGTTTTATGTTTGTTTATTATTCTTTCTCCTTTTGCTTTTTTTTTATCAAATGAAGGCCATAAAATTATAAATAAAAATTTTAGTTAAGTAGGATTAAATTTATTTAAGAAAATGGCAAACGTTCTAATCCCATTCTCATGATATGTTATGCTATCGTCATCATTACTTAGACAAAATTAATAATATTAATAATACCCAAGTGAAATATTATGTCGATAAAATTATATTTATTGAAGAACTTTATTCTCGGGTGGGTATATGTTATTTTCTGAAATATGTCGGTTGAAAAGCGCTGAGTGGTTGTTTTATTACATCCTAGTTTAGGGAAGAAAGAGTAATAGAGGGAGAGGGACCGGATCTTGCATTAGCTCTCTGAGAAGTGGGGTGGTGGTTATGGTGGTTATGGTGGCGGTGGTGGTCATGGGGGTGATGGGGGTGGTCTTGCAGACATGGCGACTACACGAAACACAGGCTAAGACACTTCCTGGACCTCTCAACATGCTCAAACCAACATAAGACGCTTCTTTCACATCGACCTATTGGATTCCCTTTCAAACCACATTATTTCATCACTCATTCATTACTGTCTCTGTCCATACATGTTTTTACACATACATATTTTTAGATATCTCATTCCAACCACATTCGTCTCGCTCTTGTGTTTCTCCTGACAAACCCACGCTTCCCATCCATAAAGCACTGTTGGTGTCAACACACTTCTATGTATTGCCATCTTTGCCTCTTTCGATACTATTTCTATCTTTGCAACAGTCCATATACATTCAACTAAGCTCCGAGATGCATTCACGCGTCTGCAATTTCACCATCTATCCTTCCATTCACTTGTTCTAACAGCTTTACATTTATAGTAATTTGACATTGTAATTGTGTATACTATATTCTTGTGTAATTCAACATTAACAAATTTAACATTTTATTCTAAATTTCGATTTTTTTTATGGTTTTACACAACTAATTGTATAATTATAGTTTCGACTAACTTTATTATACTGCCAATAGTATAATAAAGTATATTATATTCAATTTATCAACATGTTCTAAATATTTCAACTTAATAAATAAAACCGAGTAATTCGATTACATTTTTTACTAATTTATATAACATAATTTCGATCAATTATTTTTATACTTTTCCTACCCATTTGACTGCTCTTACGAACCTAATTTATATATGTTATTCCAATTAATTAAGCATAATAGTTTTTAACGAGACAACATCTTGAAATTCAACAAACAAGCAATTTTTCTAAATCTCTGCCGTTTTAAAATAATTATTTTATTCATTTTAATGAGTCTGAAAAAATTCTTAGCCCCTTTTTTACTAAAAATTCTGTATAACATTTATTATATGTTGACTCTCAACAATCAGTTAGTTATGAATCGTGTTTTTTAAGGTGGTAAGTTAATACAATATATTAAGGTGGGTTGGAAGAGAACGCGAGTTAAGTGTTTCTGCCATTCTTATGGCAAAAAAACTCTTTGGACAAAATCAATCCAATAAGTTATTGCTTCAGTAGATACATTTAGTTTCTTTCCTACATTATATTATGAATCTCAACAGTGTTTGAATATCTGTAATGAGCACCACGGAATTTGATCAGTAGATTTTCAATTTATTTTTACAAAAGTTTATGTTCAAATAAGTTAACAGTGAGCTCATGATAAATGTTCAATAAGTTTTTTTACTACATCGTCTTACTACCTGTTCTGGTTTTGCGCATATAAGATAATTACTCTAATGGGTTAGGAATGGTGGGTAAGGAAGCATTTTAGCGGTAATCTACACGCACTGGCCTGAAAAGAGGGTGAGAAACAATTTAGAGGAACCACCCTTAGTAGACCCGACCGGTATTTGAACCCGATCTCCCCATCATCAATAGAACAGTCCAACACAATACTGACATCTTAGACCGTTTGACCACTGAAGCTGGCATTCAAGAACGGTTAAGACTCTTATACAGTTGAAAATGTTCCTGTGAGTTATGTTCCCTCCCCTCAATGTATCAACGATCATACACGCGAGGTGTCTACTAGAGCAGAGTATATGTATGATCGGTCAAATGGGAATCTAATGGGGAAGAACATATCACAAGTGGGCTTACAGTTTTAACAAGCTCTTCATACCCTGGCAACACTCCACGACACGACACAGATATTATTATTATTATTATTATTATTTAGCACCACGTCCTACTACCCGTTCGGGTAATACGCTTATTTACTAATTATGCAAATGGTTGAATTTTGAGGAAGTGAACCTACATTTGAGTGGAGGGAGAGTGGAAAACCATTCAGGAAACTCCCCTCCCCAGTTAACCTGAACTATATTTGAACCTCGATCTCCCCATCCTCGGCAGTCTAGTTCAACACGAAACTAGCGCGTTAGTTAACTACGCCACCAAGGCGGGTAACACAGATCTTATCCAAAACAAGTATTGATTATTGTTGTGCTGTTGTTTTTTTAAATCGATACCCTGTTTTCAATATTTCAAGCCTCTCCTAGCAGTGCACGTCACGTCCGGCGATGTGCAGTCTGAGAGAGGGCCCAGTGATGCAAGGGAGAGAGAAGGACACCAAAAGGAGGTGGGGTGGAAAGAGGAGAGACACGGGAAATCTTGTCGAGGACGTTGACTGGGTGGCGGTGGCGGTAGCAACCCACGCGTGACATGGGGCAAGGAATACCCACCACCCTGACGACGTGACCCGCACCCTGAACTAGTGGCTTTAATAATCTGCGGCTCCACTTTCTCCTCTCAACACCTTCCCTCGTTCTCAATCTCCCTCCTTCTATTGTGGGAGTCCTGATATCCTCGGCCCTTTTGTTTAGAGTAGCTTGCCCTGACTTGTTGTGTGCCTCGGGTCTCAATCTTCGTGGGCTACCCCCTCTAATCCCTCCCTATCGCGAACACTGCGTGGGGGGAATGTCCTAGCGAGAGGAAGTATTCAAATTGCCAACGCTGGACGTGATTTGTGATCTCACAGCTGAACGGAACGGGGAAGGGGGTTAGGGAAGAGCTTGCTCCTTCTCTTTGAGTATGTGACTGTTAGTCTGATATAATCATTAGGTTTATAGGCCTAGTGATACTAGACTAGACTATGCCATAAATTAACATTACGTTCTAGTTTATTAGTATCAAGTACCCGCTTCAGTGACAGAATGGTCTTTGGCGCCATTCTTGTGTTAGACTGGCTTGCTGAAGACGGGGAGATTGGGGTACGAATCCCGGTCGAGTCTACTGAGAGTGTTTTTTCCTAAATTGTTTCCTACTCTCATTCCACTCAAATGCGGGTAGGTTACCTTCTAAAATGCTTCCTTCCTCAGCCCTATCCTATTGAAGTAATCATTATATATTGTAGGGATATAACTTGAACGGAATAATCATATTAAAAACGGTAATTGTATGTAAATAGAAGACTAGCTTATATTTTTAGACAAATATAGGGGATAATATACAGGCTGTACCGTAACATGTGTGATCCACTTCAGAGGTAGACAGGAGACACAATAACAACAGAAATGTTGACGAATTTGACCTTGTTTCCGAGCTAGCCTATAATCATGTTCGTACTCCAATAATGTGAAGCTTCTTAACATTATAGGAAGTGCTCAAAATGGCCATCTTCGGCTTGAATAGAAGCCTGCTGTCGTCATGTCGTAGAATGCCGCATTTTTAAAAAACACACTGCATTGTAATACTTGAATTCAGGCTGAATTTGGCCATTTTTAGCACTTCCTATAATGTTAAGAAGCTTCACATTAGAGTACAAACATGACTATAGCACGGAAACAAGGTGAAACAGGACACATGTTTATATTAACATTTTTCGTTGCTTTTGTCTTCTGTCCACCGCTGAAGTGAGTCCCACCTGTTATGTCATGTTTATATTAACATTTTTCGATGCTTTTGTCTTCTGTCCACCGCCGAAGTGAGTCCCACCTGTTATGATACACCCTTTATATTCGGAATTTGCATTTGTTTGTGTAAGACATGGCTATGTATGAAGTATTAATAACAAAACGATTCACTAAATTATCATCTTCGGTGGTTGAATGGTCTAATTAAGGCATCACTCTCGCAATTGATTGGACTACCTATGAGGGGGAGATCGGGGTTTTAATTCCAGTCGGGTGTACTAAGGGGGAGTTGTTCCTTAATGGTTTTACACTCTTCCTCCACGCAAATGCGTGTGGACTTCTTATAAATTAAGCCTTCCTTATCTATAACAATGTATCATAGTTAGTACATATGCGTATAGCCTGAACGCATAAGAGGACGCTGTGCCCAAACATAAACTAACCATATTCATTCACATCCATACAGATATTTTAAAAACTCTAAATTTCGAATTGGAATTTGTTTTAGAGCTCTAATATTTATTATTGGTGGTTCAGCCGCAACATGATTTAGGAAAAATTTTAGCAAAGAGACTCCAGACCATTTATTTAACAGTTAATAGAATGTTATGAATAGTCTTTAAATTTTTTTAAAAAAAGTACAGTGGGACACAGAAATAGAACCCAGTACCTTTGATTTAGTAAATTAATTCTCTTACCACCGAGCTACCCAGGAGTCGTCCAGTGCCCAGTGTCATCCTTCACTCTGGTCAGTCACATGTAGCTGACAATTTCTGCACGTCTATCACACACTCTGTCTTATTAAAATGAGTGAAGAATGAGCTTGAGCATGGGATGGCTTAATAAACCAAGGGTCCCGGATTCAATTCCAGTGTCCAGGTAGTAGAGAAGAAGCGGGAGTTTCAGGGCGCAAAGGGGTGGCTGGTGGTGGGGGGTAATAGCTTGTAGATAAGGGGATGTGTAATTCCAGTGTCCAGGTGTCATTTTTAAATTTAAATAATATGATATTTAAATACGGCTAAAACTGTGACTAACAACTTTGAAAGCTTTGATATTTAATCCATCATGAATATTTGAATGTATTAACGAATGCATTATAACGAAAAAAATCACAATTTAGTTACTATTCCTATTTCCTCTTTATGCTCATCATTTTATTCTAGATTTGGATTAGAATTCAAGAGCTGGGTCTTGTAGATAAACTGAAGACTCGGTTTGAAGATTCAAATTCGTAAAATATAGGATTATGTCAAATTATAATTAAAAGTATTAGAGAACAGCTTTATTTTCAGAGCAAGATAAATTCAAACCTCCCTCGTTTGAATTAGTCCTATACCAACAGAGTTTCTACCCCTATTTTGCAACAAAGAACCCCCTAAGCACAGTAGATTGTGACAACACGGGTATTTCTCCGTAGCACTGCTACCCCCACCCCTCCTCAGTGCGGAAACCGCCAGCGCGGAAAATTAAAAACTCGCCAACCCCTCGGGGGGACATCAGTAGGCGAAGAAAGGAGAGATGTCAGAGCACCGTCTTCCCTAAAGGCGGCCCTCTGGAGATTGGCGTGGACGTCTGAGTATCAACGCAAACAGTGGGCGCCGCGGGAACTACATCTGTATCCGTGCCACAGGAGACAGAGTAGTGGCAGCCTTTCGCCACGCGATCAGCACGAAAATAAAAATAAACTATTAACCTTCGAACCCGCCTCGGTGGCGTAGTTAGCTAACGCGCTAGTCGTGTTGAGCTAGACTGCTGAGGAAGGGGAAATCAAGGTTTGAATCTTGGTCGGGTGAACTAGGGGTGGTTTTCCCTGAATGGTTTTCCACTCTCCCTCCACGCAAATGCGGGTTTACTTCCTCTAATTCAACCTTCCCAATTCCTAATCTATTAGCGTAATTAGTACTTAAAGCGTATAACCCGAACGGGTAGTAAGACGCGGTGCTAAATAATAATAATAATAATCTTAACCCTCGAAAGAAACAAATGTATCATAATTCTTCTAGTATCGTACCGGTAGTTCTTTTAGTTTTTTCTTTTTTTCTTTTTGCATCGCGTCTAACTAACTGTTCGGGTATACGCATATGAGCAAATGACACTAGTGTATTGGTGATGAGGTAGGCTAGATTTAAATGATGTGTACCCGCATTTGCGTGAAGGAAAATTGGTAAACTATTTAGAAAAACTACCCTCAGTACACCAGACTGAGAATCAAGCCTCGAGCTCTCCGTCATCAACAGTCTAGTCTATCGCGTGACGCCTCTTAGACCATGCGTCCACTGAAGTGGGTTCTTCTAGTCTTACGAGCCCTTCTTATCTCAAAGAATAACTAGCTTAGATACAATTCACAGTAGAAAGAGTTACTATATCTTCATTTAATTCTTTGAATTACGGCTATGAGTGAAGATATTTAAATTCATTAGATGGCCTATTTTCACTCATTTCCCTCAATAGCATTAGTCTACCCGCTTTAGTGGTCGAATCGACTAAGGCGTCACTCTCATATTAAACTGGCCTACTGAATACGGGGAGATAGGGGTTAGAATATTGGTCGGGTCTACTAAGGGCGTCTTTTTCTAAACGGTTACTCCCTCTCCCCTTCCATGGAAATGTGGGCAGATTAACTCTAAAATGCTTTCTTACTCATTCCTATACCACTACTAGAGTAATTATTATAATAATATAATTATAATTACAATCTGCACAGGTAGTAAAACGGGCTGATAGTAAAATTTTCCACGGGAAAAGCCTTATCTGACAGAAAAGCTAGACGATCTACTTTCACGTATTCATACGCCAAATCATGGTATCTTCAGGTGTCACATTTGACGGATATTAACAATACCTATAAAATAACACCTATACTAAAACGATATCAATCTTGACAGCCAAATAATGTACTTGTATTTTTTTAAAGTTTATTTCTACCACAATCTCCTGCATCAGTGACCAAATGGTCTAAGACGTCACTCTTGTAATAGGCTAAACAGCCGATGACGGGATGATCAGGCCTCAAATCCCGGTCGGGTGTGTTGAGGTGGGTTTTTTTTTTGCGTGATGGTTTTTACTCTCCTTCCACTCAAGTGCGTATACACCTTCTCTAAATTCAACCCTCCTCATCCCTAACAAATTAGCGTACGTATTCGTACAACCCAAATGAGTATACCTGGTAATATGCGGTGTTAAAAAATATCCCACTTGTCCCACCTCTTCTGGATAATGGAAACGGACGAAGAGAATAGGAAATGTAATGAACGATACAACGCAGAGGGGGACAGGAAAGAAACGTTGTATGTGTGTACTTTCCCATGGTACAACTATCCGGAACACTTGTCGCTATTAGCACCAACACTTTTGTCCTGCACTTATCTTCGGGAGTGAAGTGCAAACGCCTTGGACCAGAGCTGAAGTGCACGAGCGAGAGTTAACCTAACACAAGCCCCCTCCCCTTCGTGCGACAGACGCTCTGTTCCCAAGACTAGGAACCTCTCGAGGTCCTCGTGTCCAACGTTGGTCGGAAGAGTTCTCGCGAAAGGGTGCAAAGGGATGAGAACTCTTCCTTATTTTGTTACTTTCTAGTTTAGAGAATTTATTGCCATTGTGAAAATATTCTACCTCGAGATTAGGATGGATCTTGAAGTTATATGTACCCCCAAAATCAAAAAGTGGGTCATACATTTCTATCAGTCTGTCCCTTTGTTTTTACCTGTGTCTGTTTGTCCCTCAGTATGTCTGTCCCCATTTATTAACTGGTGACTGATTTATTTATTTTTTATTTTTTATTTAACGAAAATTGATCTAGTTTGTTCTAGTTGGGTGTATGGTGAAATACTTTAGATGGTAAATAACACTGAATACTTGATTTTTTCTGGGAAAAATTGTTTAAATAGTAGTTTATAAAAGATTGATTTTTTTAAATGTGAAATATTTGTAAAATAGCTCTTCCAATTATTTTGTTTACAATGCATATCTGCATGTAGCCCGAATGAATATTAAGTTGCGGTGCTAACAAAATATATATGCTTAGAATTGTATCCTGTCCCACCCTCTCTAACGTATTTTCCCACAGTGCACCACTCAAGAAAACACTTGTCGATATGACTCCGCGCACACTTCACTAAGTGCAGCTTTGTTAAGACATACAGAAGAAGGGGGAGAGAATAGGAGAAGAGGATTGGGGGGGGGGAAGGGGGTGACACATCACACATTTAATCCATTCCCAAGCTAGATGGGGCTAATCCTCTTCTCGCACACATCGTACGTGCGCCAGACGAATTGATTGCCTCTCGGGTAGTAAGGCCCACGGCCAGTTTACTTTTCAGCCACGAGAGGGTCCCTCAGGCCCCTTTTTTCACACCCACCCCACCCGTCCCTCCATCGTATTTGTAACTACTGTTGTGTTGCTCCCTTCGCAACACCCCAAGTTACGAGCCCAAAAACGGAGGCTCTACAGCATAAACCAACTATATCCATTGTTTTATATTAAGTGGCGTCATTAAGATAAGTGTGTAGGGAAGGTTAGAAAAGGGTAGTATTCATGCAGTTTTTGTATAAAAGCTTTTTTGGTCAAAATAAATTAAAGAATTCTCCAGTAGAGCTATATCGTCTAATTTTCTTCACATGGTGATATCAACAGTTGTTGAACATCTGCCATGAGCATAGCGACGTTAGATCAAAAACTTTTAAAATTAAAAGAAAAAGTTGTCACCAAATTACAGGACAACCTTTCAGGAAATATTGAGCTCACCGTGTGAAGAAAACTATTCTCTATAGTATTATTGGAGTGAAATTTGATTTAGTTTAACAAAAAAGGTTTTGATACAAAGACTGTAGAAACACTTACCTTTTTTCGCGTCACCTACATCCCCATCTTAAGACCTTCCAACGTATGCCGTCCCTAAGGAATGCTTAGACGAGGGATGGGAAACCTGTGGCCCTTTCGCATTTGTTGCCAATTATGTGCCTTCGTCGTTTATCTATTATACATTCTCAAACGATCTATATTTGAATTAATTAAAATTAAAAAGAGTTTATTTTCAAAAAGCAATTTTTAA
Organism: Timema californicum; assembly: GCA_902141385.1. Classification (NCBI taxonomy): domain Eukaryota; kingdom Metazoa; phylum Arthropoda; class Insecta; order Phasmatodea; family Timematidae; genus Timema; species Timema californicum. The sequence goes on along the minus strand of CABFOW010000433.1, from coordinate 33,513 downwards.
AAACTAACTATTCTTATTTTTATTTCTTTATAGCACGTCTCAGTACCCGTTCGGGCTATACGCCTATCTACTAATTACTCTAATAAGTTAGGGATTAGTAAGGTTGAATTTAGAGGATGATAACCCACATTTACGTAGAGGGAGAGTGGAAACCAATTTAGAGAAAACCACTTTGATTACACCCAACCAGGATAGCGCCCCAATCTCCCAGTCATCGGCAGTCTAGTCCAGTGGTTTTCAAACTTTATTTTAGATTGTACCCCTTGGTTATGACATAAGGTATATTGTACCCCCACGATAAATTTTCCCCAAATTACAAATATCATGTAATAAATCAAAGAGAAAATTTACCTCAGTCATCTCAAAAAATACTCTCGTAATGTTACCTATTTCGCTCTAACAGCTGCTCATGTACCCCTTGAAATTCACTCACGTATCCCAGTTTAAGAACCACTCGTCTAGTCTATTACGAGAGTGACACCTTGGACCATGTGGCCACCTAAGTGGGTAACTACTCTTATTGTTATATCTATGGTTGGCGCACTATCATATTTTGGCCAAGTCTACTGTACATGAAGTGTGCGGCTTGGTGAGGAATTCGTGAAGGAGCGTGCGGTGCGGCCTTCCAATACCAATAGATTCCCCACCTGACTTGGGATACCATATTATCTTATACTTCAAAACTTAAAGTTTTTAAAACTAGATATCTTTTTTTTTTCCACTTCTTAGTACCCGTTTAGGCTATGACATCAAACTACAATGATGTTACAAACGTGACATTGTTTTTGGAAGGTGTATAGAGGAACATTCGGAGTATAAAGATAGTTATCATTGCTGAATACTCACCAATCACACATCAGACTTTGGATAACATCTGAAACGGTTTAGTTGTCAGGTATCGCTTGTGCCGTATAAACCAAGAAGGTAATGTAGAACACCTTTCCCCCTCACCACCCACAAAAAAAATAAACCTTCTGCATTTCTTGTATTTGTCAAAAGAGTTTGAATAAAATATCTTAATCAGTTTTCAATTTGTGTGTTTTTAGTTTTATGTCGTTTCGAATGAATCATCCTGTGAAAAAAAAAAAGATTATATGAAATTCTAGTTAAATTTAGGATACCCAACAAAACCTATCAAGATAATTTAGTTATGTCTAACAGATACCTGTGGCAGGGCACGGGATGGATGCCACTTATTAGATACTGTCTAAATAAATAATGGATTGAAACTAGGAGATACCTGCACTTTCCCTATTACTTGTTAATCTATTTTTTTCTTTCTCTTATATTTCACCGCAACCTGTTCAAGTTATACGCATATATGATAATTACTCTGATGGGGTAGGGATGAGAAAGGATTCGTTTTAGAGCTAATCTACCCACATTTTCTTGGAAGAATTGGAAACCATTTAGAAAAAAAAACTCAGTAGACCCGACTGGGATTCGAACATCAATCTCTATGTAATCCGCAGGCCAGTCTAACGCGAGTTTGACCCACTTCGGTGGCCACGTGGTCTAACACGCTAATCTTGTGTTGGATTAGACTGCCGAAGACAGGGATATCGGGACTCGATCCTGGTCGGATGCACTAAGGGTGGTTTTCCTAAATGGTTTTCCACCCTCCTAACATGAAAATGCGGGTACACTTTCTCTAAATTAAGCTTTCCTAATAGCTAGCCGATTAGTGTAATAAGTACATAGGTGTATAACCTGAACAAGACGCGATACTAAAAATATCACGAGAGTGACTCCTTAGACTATTTGGCCACTTAAGCGGGTACTTTTTAATCTAGCCTTATAGAATGCTATTAGGGTATGCCAGAGAGTGGGGAAGGCTTGACATTAAACTGTAATATGCAGCTATTAGGATATGCAGACGATTTAGCTTTGTTAAGTAATAGTAAGAAAGCTGTTGCAATAAATTTAGTTGGAGGCTACTAAGGAAATAGATTTAGAAGTGAACGCTGGACAGACTAAGTAGGTCTATATGATCACTCAAATATCACATATTGAGGACGAGCATTTTGAGATTACTGCAAACAACATATCAATTGACATGGTTAATGAGTTTAAATATTTAGGAACAATTTTAACTAGCAATAACAATATTAGACTGGAAATTAAGAAAAGAATGATGTCGTAAAATGCATGTTAATGCTCTGTCAGTAAGTCACCTCACCTGCTCTCAAGATATGTAAAACTCAGAATATACAAAACGATAGTTTTCCGGTTATTCTCTATGGTTGTGAAACATGGTTTCTTAACTTAAATGAAGAAAATAAGTTTTGGGTGTTCGAAAACAAGGTGCTTTGAAAGATATTTGGTCCAAAAAGTTATGAAGATACTAGGGAGTGGAGGAGGATACATAATGATGCGTTACGTACTCTGCACTAATTACAAGACATTGTTAGTATAATAAAACTCGCAGATTACGGTGGGCAGGACATGCAGCGAGAATAGAAGAATGTGGAACCTTATTTACGGTATTGACTGGTAAACCCAATGGTAAGAGACCATGATGGGAGGATAACATTAGAATGAACCTGAAAGAGATAGGGTGTAATAAGGTGGACTGGATAGAACTAGCTCAAAATAGGTTGTGTACTTTTGTAAGTGCGGCAATGAACTTTCAAGTTTTTAGTGCCATAGTCCATAGAGTATGTAAGTCATGAATTAGAGATTAGTAAGGCATACTATTATATTAAATTTACCCCCAATTGCGTGTAGAGAGAGAGTTGAAAACCAATTTGTTAATAGACACTATTTATATTTTATCGCCTTCTTTTTGAGCGAAAATTTGTCTAACATTTTTAACTAATGAACGATTTGGGACAAGTAGGAACAAATTATTATGGCGTTGTATTAATAAAGCTGATCCATTGTTTTAATTCATGGTTATCAATCACAAACTGATACGAGATGATTGTCCAAAATATCAGTCCTGTTAGCTGAATCAAATTCAATTACATAAAAAGTGACAGACGGGTTGGTTAGATTCCCGCGTCTAGGTTGTCATTTTTAACCTAATTGAATATGATTTATTATATTTCTACAATTTTTATTACTTAAAAAACGAAGGCGTTGAGCTGAAAAACATTATATAATGGGGGGTATCGAGTAAAGGTTTAGTATCCTTATCCCTAGACTACGCATATGACACATTATAATCAACCTCGGTGGTCTTGGGGTAAATTGCTCGCCTCAGGATCCGATGTTCGTGGGTTCAAAACCATCTGAGGTCAACGGGTTTTTCTTAAGAGATAGAAAATCCGTAGTACAAAGTCCTTCGGAGGTAGAGTAAAATTACCTTTCCCGGTAAAATTGGAAGATCTTTTCGCTCTCGCTCATAAAAATTCTCTTGTTCTGATATAATCAATCAATCGGTTCAGAAAATTCCTCAAACAAATGGGGAAAATTTAAACACTATAAAAGCCAGTGAAGTTGCGTGGAGTGTGGCTATGGTAAGCAGAACTTATCTAAACTATACTTAGAAATTGTTCTCATCACTCAGAACACTCCTTGTCTAGAATAAACAAAATTCCCATGTAATACAGGACGACACCTACATAGATCAAAATAGAATGGGTCAATTTCTCAAATGAAACTGGCACATTATATTCGAGTTTAGTTAGGTGTCATACTGTACTTAATATATAACCACAGTTGAGGCGTAGTCTGACTATGAAAGTGATCCTTAAAGTGGAATGGAAGGTGACGCGAGAAAAGGTCAGTGTTTTTTTGCACTTTTTATGGCAAAACCTTTTTTGGCCAAAATAAATTTCCTATCACTGCAGTAGAAACATATAGCTCAATTTTCTTCACATGGTGATATCAACAGTGGTTGAATATCTGTCATGAGCATAGCGGCATTATATGACAAACTTTTTAAATTGGGAGAAAAAGTTGTCATTAAATTTCAGGACATACTTGACAGATATTCAATAATAGCTGTTGATATTACCATATAAAGATAATTGGACTTTACTTTTATACTGGAGAAATTGTTTATTTATTTTAACCGAAAAAATGTGTTGATAGAAAAACAGCAAAAACACTGGTACAGTTTAAACCAACAGGTACCGTTTTAACAAACTGCTCACTCTGGCAATACTCCACGGCACGGCACTGATTGAAACACGAGTATAGAAGTAAGATTTTGGCAGGAAAAACTTTTAGAAAATACAAACTTTTTTTTTGCGTTCAACAGTGGTAACATTTTACTATGGTGTTGTTTTTGTTATTTAATCGGTAGTGATAATATCAAACAAAAATTATCGCTGTAGATCACATGACTTAACGTGAGAATGGAAGGAAAATTGTTCAACTCATGCAACTGTCCTAAAGGTTCTCTGAATCGAACTGTATATTAGACCCTGCTTGCGGGAAAGACACATCGTGACCCTACAAAGCCAATCTGAGTCATGCAAGGCCATTATCCCATTTCCAAATGTCGCCGGAGATGCCTAGTTTTTAGTCGGAAGTAGCAAGCCTTCCTTTTTCCCAACCCCCTAAATCATTTCAGGGTAAGGGTGTGTGTGTGTGTTTGTGTGAGGGTGTCTATAATCCAACCCCTTCCACCCCCCACCCAGAACAAAGCCACCCCATCCACACCCGACGTACAATACTCGACGGGCTGTCATTAAAACCATTCAACATGTGTGTGTGTGTGTGTGTGTGTGTGTGTGTGTGTGTGTGTGTGTGTGCATCCCCCCCTACACACACAAAACCTTCTCACACATGCCTACAGCCAAAGAAATGCCATTAAAGTTGTTTTCTCCCGTATGGACACGGGCGTGACGACGACAAGATGTGAAAACAATCCAACGAAGAATGGACCACTGGAGGCTGTGTAAGAGGCTAATGGCTTTCCGGCTAAAGTACGCAACATGGTTACTATTAATTGTAGTTTGGGTATTCACCCCCTAGCCCCTTTTACTGCCGACAGGCTTACATCAACACATGACTTGCATATTGACTTAATAGGCGTACTAACATCGACGGGCACGTGGGCTAAATGTCAGGCTCGTCTAGTCTAGTTTGCTGGTGACGGGGATATCAAGGTTCGAATCCTCTGACCGGGTGTGCTAACATATTTTTTTATACATGTGGGTTTCTTACTCTCTCTCCCGGCAAAGGTGTCTCTTAATTCTATCTTTCTAATCCCTTCCAAATTAACGTAGTTAAAATACTGTTCAATTTTAATAGGAAGGGCCTTTTAAAAAATACAAATTTTCAATATTGATAGCATTTTACTATATTATTAGTTACCTCCTCTCCCCCCTGTACAACTCCACTGTAGACCTTAACTCTGTCAGGATGTGATATGTCTGATAGAACTTCTACCTCTAGTACAAATGTGATGTTGATAGTGATATATGGATGAAAGAACATGAAGAATATTTGGAGGCTTGTGACAAAACAAAATGTTGCTAGGAATACCCAATGGCATGTCTGACTCCTAGGTTATCCCTACACGGTTTATGAACCTCAGTACCCTGGGCTCGAGCGGTAGCCCTCTGCATAAAATACTAATGAATCGGCGTCACTAGCCCGTAAAGTCCCGAATCGGGCAGAGTGGCCCCCTAGACTGTGATGTTGATTAGTCAGCCATGATGGTTGGATACACTGCTCTTTATCCTGCCTTCTGGCCCGGTTTCCACCTAATGAATGCTGGCAATGTTTATGTGGTCAGCTCCTCTATTCTATTTGTTTACAGGCTAATCACAACAACCTGCAACCCTCGTTTTGTCATTCACAATCCATAACACACAATATTATACAAACACGCCTTCTATTTTAAGCCATGCGGTCACAAAATATTATTTTATATGTATTTTATTATCTATTAAAAGTGACATCTGTATAACACATGGCTTGGCGTATTAATACTTGAAATTAGATCTTGAAGCTTCTATAGCTGTCGAATAAGGCACTTGCTATGAAAATTGAACTGTATATAAAGCCCGGACGCCAGGGCTTTTTTTTTTGTAGTTGTTATAGCAACTAATTCATATGCTCATGACAAATAGTGAAAAACTGTTGTTGATATTATTAGACCGTGTGCTGGAAATTAAACTCTATGTTTCTACTGTAATCATATTTTATTTATTTTGCAATGAAAACTGCAAAAACACTGCCTTTAACTAGCGTTTCCTTCCATCCCACCTTAAGTTACACGCTTCAATGCCGTTACGATGCTGTCTATTTCCCACTTTAAATAGGCCCTAAATAAACTACTTGAAAAGAATGGAGGGATTTTGAAGAATGGTATTGGAATTTCTCCGACTAGAGGAATAAGATGGTGGGTAAGATATCCCTCAAAGTAGCTAGTCGGGAATTAAATCGCCACCTGCGGGATCGTAATGAAGAAAGTCAGTGGACACATAATTATATCAGTCATTTTGATTTTCTCTCTGACATTGATACAGACTTGAGCTAACGTCGAAAGTTTATCTGTTGTTATTCTATTTTTATAACGCGCTCTGCCATAGTTACATCATCCGTTTGGATTCCCTCCCTTTTTTATTACGTTATACTTTAAAAATAATTGACAGTTGGCAGCCCTAGCACTAAAATATTAGTAGTCCCGTCATCGCGTATGGTGAATGGAATGAGATGACTCAGAGGCGTTTTTTCTTTCTTTAATTGATCAAGATGACGAGTTGATAAATATATACAAACAAATATTAAATAAAATTAGAAATAAATGTCATAAAATATCATGGATAGAGTCCATCTTTCATCTGATATCTATAGAAATAACACGATCCACTTTCAAGTATCTGTTCAGGTTATACGCATATGTACTAATTACGCCAATGAGCTAAGGATGAGTAAGGTTGAGTTTAGAGGAAGTGTACCCGCATTTGGGTGGAGGTAAAGTGGAAAACCAATTAGGGAATAGCCTCACCAGTACACCCAACCGGGATTCGAACACCAATATACCCGTCATTGACAGTCTAGTCTATTGCAAGAGTTACACCTTATACTATGCTACCACTAATTATATAGTAAAATTATATCAAAATTGTTCTCAAAATAGTGCGTATTTTATAAAAGGCCCTTACTATACAAAGTTGACTATATTTTATTATTTTTTATCTCTCTTTCTTTTACGCGAAACCTTTAAAATAACTTACCCTTAACAAAACTCTATTTAAAAGAGCAGTTACTATTTTAAAGTATGTGTGAACTATTGGGGGAATACTGATAGTTTTTTTTAATTGATGAAGGTGACAAGTTGATAATTGCATAAACACAAAAAAATACACAAAATTAGAACTAAAAGGTGTTAAAAAACATTCACGGTCAACTACAATCCAATTTTCATAGGAAGGGTCTTTTAAAAAGTATGTCAATATTGATAACACCCGCTTTGGTGAATGCATGGTCTAAGGCGCTACTCTAGTAATGGACTAGATTGCCTAAGACGGGGAGGGGAGATCATGGTTCGATCCCGGTTGGGTGTACTGAGAGTTGTTTTCCCTAAATAGTTTTTCCCTCTCCTTCCACGTAAATGTGGGTACATTTCATCTAAATCCAACCTTTATCATTCCTTACATACTAGCGTAATTAGTGTATGAGCTTAAAACCTGAATGGGTGATAAGACGTGGTGCTAAAAATCCATTAATAAGATTTTACTCTATTATTTAATAGTATTAAAACCCGCCTCGGTGGCGTAGTTGACTAACGCGCTTGTGTTGAGCTCGACTGCTGAGGACGGGAAGATCGAGGTTCGAATCTCGGTCGGGTGAACTGGGGGTGGTTTTCCCTAATTGGTTTTCCAATCTCCCTCCACGCAAATGTGGGTTCACTTTCTCTCATTCAACCTTCCCAATTCCAAATCCATTAGAGGAATTAGTACTTAAAGCGTATAATCCGAACGGGTAGTAAGACGCGGTGCTAAATATTATTATTATTATTATTATTATTATTAATATTAAAAGTTACAGCTTTATATCATCACCTGACCTAAGACAACGTGAAATTAGAGCTAGTAAATTATCTAGCCGTCATATAATAAGGTTTTTCCTTTGAAAATTTGATTGTAGCAACGTAATTCTTCTTTTATATCTAATGCCACCTTAAAAATAATTACCCTTGACAACCCTCGTTCTAAAATAGCTGTCCTCCTTTCATTGCATGTGTGAGTTGAATTGAGTTTTGGGGGATATGATGGCATTTTATTTTAAATCAATCAGGGTTACGAGTTGATAAGTACACTCACACATCACGCAAAATTAGAACTAAAAGGTGTGATAAAAAATTCACGGTCAACTACGTCCTCAAAACGACCCATCGGTCTGACTTGTGTCGACGGACCTAATACGAAGGGAGGCAAGCTATTTTCAATATCGTAAAGAGTGGTGGAACCGGGGAATGGGGGTACTGTTAAAATAGGGATTTGGGGAGGAGGGAGATGGGCAATTGTAGTGAATTAATTCGGCACGAAATACCGCCACAGTCTGACACTTCCTCCGCCTTCCAGTATTTTTGGAATTGTTAATGTTTGCCGGCCGCTTTTCAACATCTACCCTCTCCCCCACACACACTTTATAAGTTTTTAATTAGTCTTTTCAGTTAATCAGAACAGAATCTGAAAACGCACTCAAATTTTAATTGGATTTTCGTTCGGTGCGGTTATATCCTCTCCCCCACACACACTTTATAAGTTTTTAATTAGTCTTTTCAGTTAATCAGAACCGAATCTGAAAACGCACTCAAATTTTAATTGGATTTTCGTTCGGTGCGGTTATACAGCCGCCCCCTCCCCTCCCCCCTTTCCATTTGTGTGTTTTTTTAAATCCTAAATTCTTCTTCTTCTTTTTTTTTTAGCTTTTTACTTTGTCAGCTGAACATTTTAATAACTACGACAATGAAGGGAACTGACTGACTTCGTTAGAGTGTTATTCTTGTCTGAAGAATAATAGTATTTTTTTTTGTTTTTTAGAAAAAGAAGGGAGAATTGTTCTTGTTATGACAATAGTGTATATTGTTTTTAGTTCTAAAATATGAGGCGAAATTTGTTTCAAACAAATTATTCCAAGAGAAGTAACGTCAGTAATGGTTTGTATAAACAGATGGGGTGCAAAAAAAGGTGGAAGTGGGGAGTGAGGGGAGCGGATTTTTTTTAACGTTAGGAAAGAAGGAAAGAATTAAAAGTGATATTCTGTATAAATTTAATTTGACACCAAGCTTCGTTTGCAAGTTGAATTCTGTTCTGAACAGGGGGAGAAAAGACAAAAAATTTGATAAAGCAATCGTAGAGAAGGAAAGGAGATTTAATAATGTCCAATTGTTTGGATTCCCTTCTAACTTGTGTCGAGTGACGTAGCCTTATCAGACGTAGAAAATGTGGCGAAAAAGAACGTCAGCAGAGATGAGCGAGTCTTGAGCTTGTTTAGTTAATTGACTCTAAAATTAATTAATAAATAAATAATTGGGGTCGTAAGGAATAAGTGCCACCATTCTCTTGGGTCAGTCGAGAGTGATTTATTTTTATTATTTGAGCTATTATTATTTTAACATCAACGTTATTTTTAGTTTTAACTCACGGGTAGAAGGGAATAGTTGTTTAGATGCTCCTGCATTTAAGTATAAAAGAGGATTGTAAAAGACACAGATGTAAATCATCTGTAGAAAAACCACCCGCCAGTGCACCCAACGGAGAATCGAACCTCAACTTCCCCATTATAGGAGGCACAATCTGTTGGAGGCCGGAAGGCGCGTAGCCACTAGTTATTGTGTCAAGAATGCTTACCACTCACCTAGCCATGTGACAATGTCAGGAGTGCTTGCCACTCACCTAGCCATGTGACAATGTCAGGAGTGCTTGCCACTCACCTAGCCATGAGACAATGTCGGGAGTGCTTGCCACTCGCCTAGCCATGAGACAATGTCAGGAGTGCT
>CABFOW010000433.1:0-18312 GCA_902141385.1 Timema californicum | reverse complement strand
CCACCTCCTAACCCCGCCCCCCTCCCCGCGATTCACATTCACTTATTCATGACAGGAATGACTCGACATTATTACGTTTATGATGTCTTATTTCTTTGTTGATTAAACATCTTCTCACCTTGATGCTACGTCCAATAAAGTTAAAAATTGAGACATAAAAGATGGAACACAGACAAAACACCTTATTTTTAAAGAACCTACACAACTGACGTCTATGGGTTTTTTTTTGTGGGCACCACGTCCTTCTATAAGACTATCTTCATATTTCTTAAGGGTGTACGAAAGTTTTTTTAATGTGAATTGAATTTAAATCTGAATTTGAGGATAAGGTTTTTTTTTAGCACCGCTTCTTACTATAATACAGGTTATACTCAAACTTACCAATTACGCTAATGAGCTAGGAATTAGAAAGGTTGAGCATAGATTAAGTGTAACCTAATTTGCGTGGAAGGAGAGGGGAAAACAGTTTTGGAAAAACCACCCACAGTACACCCAACCGGGATTCGAGCCCCAAACACTCTGTCAACGACAGTCTAGTCTAGCATGAGAGTGACGCCTTAGACCATGTGGCCACCGAAGCAGGTAAGGTTTTTGTTGTCACGGAACACTATTAGTTTTTAAATTATCTACCAAGTGCATCTAGGTATAAAGAAAAGTTTAGAGAAAAAAACAAAATTCAATCTATTATTTTATGTTGACATTTTTGAATTTATTCCTACTTACGTTATATTATTATGTCATTTAATCACTAATCGATGTTAGAATATTGTATAGTAGATGAGTATTTGTTGAAATGCGTAATATTAAGTGACATATTACAAATATGTTAAGAATATATCCAAGCTTACTTCTTCCTTCGAAATGCTTTTAAGATGCGAAGGCTGCTGTGGGTGTTGAAGTCGAAGAGAAGTAGATTTGAATGACTTCAATATTTTGAAGCTTCGCACGTCCCTAACATTTACATTGTTGAAATCAAAGTTCAAATCTCTTTCGCTACGACTTGACCCACAACAACCTTCTTATCAAAGCATTTCGAAGGAAGAAGTAAATTTGTATATATATTATTAACATATTTGTAATATGTCACTAAATATGACACATTTCAACACATAATCATTTTTATGACAGCTACTATACAATATTCTAACACCGATTAGTGATTAAATGACATTTATAATGCATAGATGGACACATTCAGCCAGAAAAAAAATTGTTTTTTCTTTAGGGTCTCTAGGGTCTTTAGGTTTAGGAATAAGGGCGGTAAAACTTATATTAAATGTAGCTGTGGGTAGTTAACTAATTTAGAAAAAACTTAAACGATTTTGCTTTGAATGTATAATTAAGGGTTGTTTAACATAACACTATATATGCGTATACCTAGCCCGGATGAGTAGTAAGAGGCAGTGCTAAAAAAAGTTATATACTTGTTTTCCTGTAGAAAGTTCGTTTAAGGGTAGTTTACTGATGATTGATTTTTGAAAATTTTAATAATAAACTTTAATAGACAATGTGCTAAAGTATTTAAGATTGTTTTGAAGCATTTATTTTAGGGTTACGGATCTTAATTCCCACCAGCGCCTACCCAAAACTAACATTAAATACACTACTGGCACAGTATTAGGAGGGCTAAATTTAAGAAAGTCTCCAGAAAATTCTTGCAGAGAAAATGGGCAGCCACCAATGTGAAAAAAAAATCCTTCAGTACGTTTGAATCCCGGCTTTTCAAGTGATATTATATTATGTAAACCTACCAGCATCTAGCCAATTAATTTATTTTAATTCGTGGTACAGTCAAAGTTTGGGAATAGTTGTAGTTACTGTAAGAAAGTAAGATTTCCCGAGTGTTTGAAGTACAGCAAACAAATGTTGGTAAAGAAAAAAGACAACGCAACAAGAGACTGATAAACAATTCTAAAAAATAGAATTTGAGATTAAAAAGAAAGATTGAAAGCTAGTGAGAGAAAATAAAAGGATAAAATATACAGAAACTAGTTTTAATGGAAGAAAACAAAGAGAAAGCATAAGAGCGTAGAAAAGTGGTTGTGAGAAAGAAGGTAAAGGAGAGAGAGAACTTGTTAAAACAGGAAATACAGGCTCGCCGGTGTTTTTTGGGAGTTAAATAAGTGAAATTGAAATAAAAAAAATAGAAAGAGATAAGAATCACGAGAGTTTTAGGACAGTTAATAGGGTAGGAAGAGGAATCCTGGATTAATGAGGTCTAGAGATTGATTAGATACTGGAGTCAAGTGTTAATGAGACTATTGCTTCACCCGGACAAGAGGAATCGTTACTTCAAGAGGAGGGAAGAGGATGAGTCGGGGGCTTTTGGAAGGATGTTTGGAAAAAAACTATTATCCGGCCAACATTTTGTGGAGGAAGTTGTATTTGGATCATCGGGTAGTATTTCTTTAAAGTCTTCTATGAGATGCCAACACAGACTAGCGGAGATCAGCGGAGGTAATCCGAGTAGAATTAGTTTACAGTGAAATCTCTTTATAGCGGACACCTTTCGGGGGGAGGGGGGGAAGTATCCGTTATTAAGAATTATCCATTAATTGGAAAAATAATTTTAAAACTAATTTTTCTTGAATACATTTTAATCTATAGGATCCTCCCTACTCGCACTGTGAGATTTAACTAAAACAATTCAATTACTGCCGGATTTGTGACTAATTAATACATGTTATAAATAACTTCCAGTACAGTTGGCGTAACACATAGAACAAGAGGCAAATAAAATGAAATGAGAACAATAGGCCTTATGTACTGAATATGTACTGCACCCACGAACACAGACTAAGCTGCTGGGACAACCCCCACTGATGGTGGCTAGGAGGCATGACCTCGAAGTAACGCTGTCATTATTACGTAGGGTATTTTAGAAGTTTTTCTAGAGAGGTAAGGCAGGAATGCTCACACTTCGCGCAAGACAACGACATTCCTGAAATTCCTACAGTAAAGTAAGCTACTGTATTTAGACTGGTGTTTTCAATTTTTGTCTGTTATTAAGAAATGTGTAAGCAAAAATATGCGTTTCTAGCAGTGCCCGTGTCCATTATTGGGAAGAGAGCCATGTTATCTTTATGGTGAAAATTAAACTTTTTATTTTTAGCACCGCGTCTTACAACCAGTTCGGGTTATACGCTTGAGTACTAGTTACGCTAATGGACTTGGAATAGGAAAGATTGAATTTAGAGGAAGGGAACCCGTATTTGAGTGGAGGTAGAGTGGAAAAAACATTTAGTAAAAACCACCCCAGTTCACCCGACCAAGATTCTAACCTCAATCTCCCCGTCCTCGGCAGTCTAGCTCAACACGAAACAAGCGCGTTAGTTAACTACGCCAACGAGGCGGGTTTCTATTAAGTTGAATCGGCTATTCAGAGGTGTCCATTAAAGAGATTTCATTGTATCAAGGTAAGAAGGTAACTGTTATTTTAATTTTAATCTATATGTAGCTTCTTTCCATGCCAACAAGAAAAATTGACCGCGTCGGGGGTCACGCGATATAAAGCGTCAGTCTCGCAATGTACCAGATTACCGGCCAGGGTTCATATCTCTGCCGAGTGCACTAAGGAGGGTTTTTCACTGATCTCTAAATGTGGTTTCCATATACTTTATTTACGCTAATGCGGCTGCAATTACTTTGAACCATTTTCTTCATCCTTATTTCTTAGAATAAACCGTTAGTAAACAATGTGTTCAACGTAATACTTCCCACAAATCGACAACTGAAGATAAAAGAGTTACATAGGCTTATCTTACTTTTAATGAAGGTGTAAATTATTATATCAACCGATGGATACATTTATTTTTATTTAAGCTATTTAACGTACACTTTGCAAACCGACTTATTATATCAGCACTCGACTTATATCTTGAACAGACACAACCCCCAATCCCAACCCCCAGGCCTTCAATTCATCACCGTGCAAGGGAAAACCAACATTTAATCAATGATACGTTAATGCTGGGAATCGGGCCCGGGACTCTTAGATCGGTAGGTAGACACGCTACCGACTGAAATAAAGTGTCGGACAACGGAAGAATTTCATCTTTCATAGAAAAAAATACAATCTGTTTTTCACATGGAAACATCAATCAACAGCTATTATTTATTTATTATTATTAAATTTATGTTAGAATAACTGGCACAGATAGCTCAACGCGGAGTGCTCTACCCTGACCCGAAAGGTCATGACCCGAAATCGAGCTCCAGCCATGTCCCATATTTTACATCCCATCTTTCAACCAAAATAATTTTGTACTCCCTTTACCGGCGAAAGCTGGTGCGTCTCTTCTCAAATAGCCTTTTAATCCATGCATCATTGGTGAAAGGCATCTATGAACTCCCATGTTAGGTTGGAAAGGAAGGGGATGAGAGTTGGGGTACATATTTTTATAGTTTTTTTTATTTAAAAAAACCTTTCGGCCATTATAAATAAAACATTGCATCATAAGATGAGTTTATTTTGATTTTGAACACAATTTTAAGCTTAAAAGTTCTTGAATTTTTGTCATGGACATTACGGAGTTTGACTATATTTCTTTCTCGTCATTTAAAAAGGCTTTTGGTCAAATGCTCATAACAAATATTCAATTATTGATATTACTGACTACGTAATGAACGCGCACAGGATGAATTTATGTATACCTGCTTTAGAGTACGTATATCGGAAGCATACAACAAGGTAGGTGCCTCAAAAGCGCACCATTGTAATCTCTAGGCCTCCCATATGGCAGCACCGCTACTAACCTAACCTACAGTAGCCCCGTGGCTTCTTTGGTGCTGACTGACAGCCCACAGCTGACTTCTGACAGTCAACATTTAGGTATATACCCAAATTCTGACCGTCAGAAATGACAGATGCTAAACACATGTTTTTGCAGGTCACATTGTTCGGCGTAGGGATTCATAATTTGATCTGGTAGTTTTTCAAAGCCGTCAGTTGTTAGCTGTGAGCTGTCAGTCAGCACCAAAGAAGCCATGGGGCTACTGTAGCTTCAAATAATGAAAATATATTAACTGTTGCCGATTATATTTTTGTGATTGCTCACTGTGAGCACAAGATGTTAGCCGTGTTTCCATGTTATGCAGTGGTTGTTGTTTTTTACCTGTGTGCTTTTGATACAAGGTCTAGGTGTCCTTTTGAACAATATTTTTGTGCGTTTTAGATATGAGGTTTCTCCCTTTTATGCACTTTTGATGTTCTCCGGAGATTATTATATGTTGTAAATTTAACTAAACGTATCTCTACCGGAGAAATATTGTATTTATTTTGAAGAAAAACTGTTTTTGTTATAAAAACAGTTAAAATACTGAATTAATTCACTATCCCTTAGTTTTCCCCTCCCTTTTTGAGCGTGCAAATAAAAACAACTTGAGCACAAGTTTCATTGAAAAGTATGACTATGTCTCATCTTGTATTCAATGTATCTTAAAGAAATGTAAATTAAACAACACTATAAACTTTAACTGGTCTTATAAATTGCTCAACGTTAGTAATGGGCAGTGAATTTATGCGTATTTGCGCTTTGGATTGCATAAAATAATTTCACCACAACCTTTAAGTTTATTTTCAAGATCTTATCGATTTTGTGTACCCAATATTTCTTTATTTATAACTACATTTTACTCTCAAACACAAACATTTCATTGGAATGTCTACAGCACAAGGCCATTCCGATATATTCAATTTAAAAAACACGACAATTTTGGTAGTAAAACAACCCTAGCTATCAATATATAGATTGGGCCCCTTTGTTTTGTTTTTATGATTACTAACTTAAGAGCATCGCCTACCTGAAAACAAATAATTGTGATATGTATTTTGGTAAAGGTGGCTCCAAATCTTCGAAGCTACTGAAAATATCTTCAATTACTTTAGAATTTATGTTTTAGCCTTAATAAGAAATATCTTTAATTGTTTGAGGAAGACTACATTTATATTAGTCATAGTTTACTATGATCTAAGAGCTGCACAAGTTTGTACCAGACGTTGCTGAAAATGTGTTAATTTCACTGGTTTTTAATAGCTTTTTAAATTATAAAACTTAAAATGTAAGGATTTTAACCAGCATAAATAGTATTTTGAAAAAATAACAACTTAATATCATGTTGAGACCAATCTGGAGGTCCAGATAATTAGTAATAAAGGCTAAACTACGAAAATTTCAGGGAAATATGAAGTCAGTCCTTCTGTACGGATGCGAGTTTTAGAAAACAGTTGGATGCCTGACTCATTATAAGACAATTTTCTTTTTATTTGTTTATAAGATCTTAAATAGTTATTTATTGTTTGTAAATATCGTTTTGTCTGAAAATACGTCGGTTTTCCTAAAAAAAATTGAAAGTACTGAAATAATAATTTATTTTGATCGCTTTTTTGTCACTTATTTATGAACTCATTTTTTATTATTATTTTAAAGGTCTGTTAAAGTTCTTCATTACTTGTTACAATAATTTTGTCAGAAAACGTGACATTTTTGCCAAAAAATCCCCGAAAAATAAGGGGGAAAACCAGATTTTTGATCTTTTCTTTCTCAGCCAATTGCAAACAGACCTTATTTTAAATTTTATTTATTGGTTTTAAAGACACGTAAAATAGTCCGTGAAAAGATTGTTTCTTGTTTTTTGTATATATATATATATATATATATATATATATATATATATATATATATATATACATGAATTTACAAATATGTTTATTGGCCTTGGATGCTCCCACTTTGCAAAGAAGTACTCAATTGTATTGTTACGTACGTAGCAGGGATTGGCACTGATTATGTTTCTATGGAACTGACGTATTTGGTCGTGTAATAGTTCAGAGCATTCTTACTGGCAAACACTATGCACGTTCCTTCAGTGGTCAGTTTATGTTAGAAGAATCTATGGAACGGCTAATGTGGAAGACTTTTATGGAATCATAAAAAGTACAACTAAAGCAAGAACTAGTGGATTGCTTGGTAGATCTCCAGGCTGGTGTTATATTAAAGGATTCAAAGCATCAGCATTGCTAATGAACATCTTCAGAATCTTCAGAATAAGTTACATCGCAAAGGATGTTAGGAGAAGCATATTATTTAATAATATAATCAGTTTATTAGTGAATTCATTCCTGTTCTCACTGGGACCTGACACGTTATTTTTTAGATGAAAATTGGTTGATATATGTCAGTGTTGTTAAAAGATCTATGGCAATATTCTTTGGGTTCACCAAGACAAACTAATCCCGATGGGGAAGTATTTGTACAGTATTATTTAAAGCTACCAGACCATTTTACTAGTAAGTTGTGCGATCATTTTCTCTCTAGGGGATTTGCTGTCACAACTTCAGGTAGACATTTCAGTAGTATTCCTATGGATCAAGGTCTGAAACAAAACTACAACAAGCCTAATAAAGGGCATGGAGGAATTATTGGCATCGCCAGACAAAAGGAAGCAGTTGCTCAGCATGAAACAGTATAAATTTCTTATCACCTGCAACAAACATGCAATCTAGAAGAAGAAGAATATTCCCCACAGCTTGAAGTCTCCCCCTTCTGTGATCCAAAAATACTGATGGACACAATTAAAAGATTAAGGACGAAAAAAAGAAAAGTCCTGAGCTACTGGTTAATATTTTGAAGGAAAGCTACCATGTGATGTGGTGCATTGAGATGGCAAGGGAAAGGGGATGCAACATACTGAAACAACTTTCATACAAGCTAACACCAACATTTTTGTTTTCGCTAAGAACTTTTCTTCGCGAAAAGTGTCACGTCTGGTATAACCCACCAGCTTGAAAATGTACTTGAAAATACTCCTCCAAATGAAATAACATCTTCATGTATAAAGACAATAGAATTAGTTGACTTTATGGCTCAACTAGGAAAGTTGTACGTTTTCTCACAGATGAGGATATTTGAATCAATTTTATGTTCAGTTTTTACTACGAAAACAGAATTAAAGGCCTTGAGTGTCGTAGTTGAGGAAAGGTTGATCCAAGTGAGCTATATACCCAAGGACAAAACATATCTTCACGTAAGTATGGAAGTTTACTGGAATTCCACAGTGAATAAACAGCAATTACAAGAATATTTCACCCGCCTCGGTGGCGTAGTTGGCTAACGCGCTTGTCGTGTTGAGCTCGACCACCGAGGACGGGGAGATCAAGGTTCGAATCTCGGTCGGGTGAACTGAGGGTGGTTTTTCCTAAATGGTTTTCCACTCTACCTCCACGCAAATGCGGGTTCACTTCCTCTAATTCAACCTTCCCAATTCCTATTCCATTAGCGTAATTAGTACTTAAAGCGTATAACCTGAACGGGTAGTAAGACGCGGTGCTAAATGAAAAAAAAAAAATATATATATATATATATTTCATCACTTGGACACAAAGCAATGATCTAAAAAAAAAAGAATTATGGAAGCAATATATCTAAGAAGTGGTCAGTCTGGCAATGAATGCCAGTGTGTAGATATGAGTTGGAATGCTACCATAAGAAAACTGATGATAGAATCTTTGTCCTGGTCCATCACATGTTTTCAGTGGACAAAGTTCAATGGACTGTAGTAGTATCCACAGATACTAATATGCTAGTGACTATTTTGTACTATTTCCATATTGTGTGGAAGTATTCTGGACTAAAGGAGATTTGTATGTTGCGTGGATTTGATAAAACACAAAGAGCTGTACCGTTGCACATCCTAAGTTCAAAAAATGTCAGATGATGTCATCCTCGTACTTTCTTACCCTTGAAATGCTTCCAGGATGTGAAAGTACTAGTAAAATCTCCACAGAACGTGTAGTACTAAAATATGACAGAACTACAGCTGGGCTTCTTCAACATTTGGGTGTGACCCCTTTTAGTGAAACTATGGAATCAAATACTGAGGCGGTTTGTTTTATGAAAATCCTGGAATAACATTTGTCTACAGCTGATGAGCATCGGTACCACCAGTATCACACACAAAAAAAAAATCATTTTGAGAGCTTTGTGCCAAATATCCGTTTAATCAGACTAGACATACAAAGAGCCTACTACCAGTGTAACAGATGGATTAATTCAGTGTCAGATGCAGACGGTCTTGATTTTTGATCTTTAGGACTACGGCTACATATTATATTGACACCGAATTGATTCTTCAATTAGCATCCTCGTCATCCCAATCTCCAGATCTTCCTACTCCCTGTTCTTGCAAGAAGTGTTTTTGAGAGAGTACTTGTTATTGCTCAGATGAACGTTCATGCTGTGTGTTCTAAAAGGGTGAATCAGGGAAGATGTGAAATAATCCATATTATAAAGATGATGATTGAGAACTGTACATTGTATTCAAAAGCGAACTTTAAATTAAATAGTGCAATAAGTTATATTATTCTTAAAGAAATAACTTTTTTGTTGTAAACAAAAAGAGGAATAGATTTTGTCTATCGATAGTAAAGTAAAATTGAGTTTTTGAAACGTAAAACCATTTTTATTTTTAAATTTAGGACCGTAGATAAGTAAATGAAGAAAAAACCATGAAAACCTTTTCTTGTTCCTGGTTTTTCGATTTTTCCGGAAAAACCATTGCTTTTCCCGACAAAATTATAATGACAAAGAATTAATAATACCATAAAATAATCCAAATAAAAGTAAATTGGTTTATAAATTGAGCGAGAAACAAGCAATGAAAATGAAATTATCTTTAAGTTTTACTAGTTTTTCAGGAAAAACTTCGTGTTTTCCAAAAAATATTTTTTAAATACATAAATGGTGCAATACCGATTTGGACCCCTCTCATATATTTAAAAAGTAATGAATGAAGGTATTTTCTTTAAAGTATGATATGTAAAATATCCTTTCATTACTTCATCCAAGGAGAATCACGCGCTTTTCAGAAATAATGTATATGGATTGCACAACTCCGCAGTATTTACCAAAAAAGCAAGTAACGCTAGCTCCCTCTACCTAATAAGAAGCTAGCCTTCACAACATCTTTCACCAGCACCCTTTCTATTAGTTGGTTTTGATACTGGTCACGAGAGGTTCAAGGGGCAAGGGGTAGGTCATATACAGAGCCCTGCTTTTATGGTGAATAAAAAAAACCAATTTCGTTTTTAAGTTTCCCAAAAGCGGTGAATAAGCGGTGAATTACAAAAATCCTATTTTTGCGACGAAATTATCGAATTAAGACAAAAGCGTTAAAAAAGTGGTTTTTACCAAACTTTCGTGATTAAGGTGACTTTGTTGGGTTAAAACTAGACTTCCAGGACAATGTTTGAAACAGGTAAACTAAACATATTGAAGTGAAAACCAAAAATTACATTTTGTTTGGACAAAACGGTAAAAAACACTAGTCCGCAAAAAAATGTGCTGTCAACTTATTAAAAAAGTAAGATTTAGCGGCAGCTGGTCCGGGAAAAGTATGTACAAGTCACAAAGACAAAATATTACACAAAAATCATCTTGTTACTTCACAAAAATTGTGACTATATTTTTAAATCTCAATTTAGGCTAGAAAAATACAAAATAACTACTCAACATCACCAAACTGCAACATGCAGCTGGTAACAATGTTATCCACTTTCATTGTGGTTCTGCGGTCTGTTACTACTAAACTATACCTAGAAAAATATCGTTCTGAATCTGCATTTGAAATCGGCAGCCACAACGCTTGCAAACACTTTGTTGCGAAGTCACTGAACATACTGTCTGTCTTCAGCCCTAGCGGCACATTCTAAATTTTTAAACTTTCGATGCCATCATTCTCTTCCATCAAAACTTTCAATTTTTTATTTTTCAATATCCCAAAATACTAGAGCGAATGCCGAAAATCGCGACTAAATCGTGATTATGGCGGACATAATTTAAAATCGCGAATATCGCGCTAAAACGCCGATTTCGCGAATTATCGCGACAATTCTGAGCATATATTTGCAATCAGGGTAACCTGAAATGTGAACATCTGAAAGAAAAAATGCCATATCTAACATTCGCGAATTATCGCGAACTCCACAAACGCAGGGCTCTGGTCATATATAAGTCGTTTGTACGTATGAATACACATAGTGCCGGTAGTATAAATATATCAGTAAAACAAAATATTAACAGTGCCAGGAACATAAATCTACACAGTGAACACCATCACACAAGAACTTTGTAATCAAAGACAGTAATATTCAGCGCCGGTAGCATAAATCTAGCAGTAGCAGTTTTCACAGTGCCGCTAACTGAAATCTTTAGTTCAACTAAGCTGTATCATATAAACTTATATCTTCAGTGCCGAAAATAAAATAACTTTAATAAATCGTGTGAAACATTAACAGTCTTATTCATTCAGTTAAAATATCACATAATTCCGTATCAACATAATTGGCTCTCGATTGCGGGGCTATAAATACCAATTATATTATCTAAATACCGTACCGTTTTAATTAGTGCTCGATTATGGGGCAATTATAAGCTAATTAAACTGTATAACTTCAATCGGCGAGCAGCTGTATCGTTTTAATTGCCACCCAACGCGGATCGATTAATTCAATAACACTATAATTGGCGCCCAACGTGGGGCGATTAATTCTATAAAATTATAATTGGCGCTCGATCACGGGGCTATAAATACCAATTTATTATCAAAATACCGTACCACTTTAATTAGTTCTCGATTACGGGACGATTATCAGCTAAACGGCATAACTTCAATCAGCAAGCAACTGTATCGTTTTAATTGCCGCCCAACGTGAATCCATTAATTCAATAACTCTATAATAGCTATTACAGATCTTTCACACACACAAATTTAGTTTATAAATGTCTTAAAAATAAGCAATCACACAAAAAAATCCACCTTGTTGATTCCAATATCAATAGAAGTTCTGGATTGGAAACCGCAAGAACGCCAACATCGGGACAGATCAAAGTATATTCAAGATGATAATAGTAACCCACACTTCAAATCAGGCGTTTGTCACAAAGGAAAGGAGCCAGGAAGCCTCTACTACCTATGGCCACTATAGCTAGGTAGTATTACCACCACACAAAAGGACTATCGACACACGCTATACAACCTTGAATGGTTTTACACTTTCCCCCACGCAAACGTGAGTACACTTCCTCTAGATTCAACTTCATTCATTTGTAATACACTAGCGTACTTAATATGTATGCGTATAACTCAAACAAGTAGCAAGACGTGGTGGTAAAAAAAACTGTAGAGAAGTTCAAATATTAGAGAGAGTAAGAAAAGATAATGTAGCAGCACCACATGTATGTATACATCAATGACTAGGATACGTTCTAACACTACATTTCCTTTCAAACACATCAGAGCATTCATCAACAGGTTTTTTATTAGAGTTTAGTAGCTGAACTTGCTCCTCTACTAATATCTGGAAACAATAAATTGATCATTATCATCACATCAAATATTTCAAAATGTCTGTTGTACACCAAGACATAGTATGGGTGTACAGATTACTAGGCTTGAATCTGGCCACCCTTCAGCTCATGCGTTAGCATGCACAGATACGCACCACTGTGGGAAATATTATTATTATTATTTTAAGAACTCCCATTTCATTATTTTGCTATGATTTGTTTTATTACGTAATTATTCTTACATGTTGTCTTCACCTAATGTATTTTTCAGTGCAAGCCTGTTATAGGGCTTGTATCTAATGGTCAGAACTATAGTAAAGAAAATACTAAATTGAAATTTTAAATATTAACTGAACTCGCTTGGTTTTAGTTTCAAAATTAATGTAATAATAACAATAATTTTAGCAAAAGGTTGTGAATACTATATTGAATTATCTTGTGTATCTTGTTTCCAATCCCTCTTGGAGCAGAAATTTAATCATCAAGTGACGCCAAACCGATAAAGAGGGCTACAAGAGATTCGGAGTTGAAGAGGTGGTCGGTCCTATGCCGTGGTAGCCTCACTTGACTTTGGTACTTTGTACATTCCAAGGAGCCAAAGTGGTTACCCAAAAGTCTAAAAGACCTTGGTTTGATTCCGGTTGATACTGTTGAATATATTTACTAGTGTTCAGATCTGTCCCGCTCTCAAATTAGGAAATATTTAAGGCTAGGTGTTAAATTCTAGGCTTTGATTTAGTATCCTATCTGATCCATTCCAGTAGGCATGAGGCCTAAACGTTATACTAACTTAGTCTGATTTTCTGCTGATGAGAAAGTTGGGGTTCAAATCCCAACTGGGCGTAGGCTAGTTGAGTTTTTTAAACGATTTCCCACACTCCTTCCCAGAAAATATGGGTACATTTTGACATATATATCCCTTTAGAGTTTTTTTTTTATCACCACGTCTTTCTACCTGTTGAGGTTATTTGCATATACGATAATTACTTTAATGAGATAGGGATGTAGAAGGAAGTATTTTTTTTAGAGCTACCCTTATTGGCGTGGAAGAAGAGGATTATTTGGGCAAGACCACCATCAGTAGAACCACCCGGGATTCAAACCTCTATCTCCCCGTCATTATTAAGCCACTAAAGTGACTTAGTCCATGCAGCCAATAAAGCAATTTGTAGCGTAATTAACGTTTGCGTATAGCCCTAACAGGTATGAATACACTGCTCACAATAAATATGTATGTATATATATATATCTGGCCAATGAGTGTTCTACTGAATGATGAAAATAATTCACAAGTACCGTTTTAAAACTAATTCTGCTCACCCTGGAGACATTTCACATCACGCCAATGCGAGTAAACTTGTCAAAGAGATGTAAAAGTAACGCACCCATCAAACCATCAACCAAATGAACGACTTGTTTTTACTCGTACTGCACGAATAGCTTGTCTTACTAAATAAAAATTTGCTCTCCTCGCCTTTCAAGAGAACAACCGGACCCACATCCCACGGACTGTACTCGCTGTAAGTGACGTATGGAAATGAGCGTAGAACGAGCGTGCAGGTGTGTCAAGAGCCCACCGTGACACACCCTGTATAATATATCCCTCCCTCTAATACAAACAAAACACGAGAGAAAGAGACGAAAGGGACACAAACTGGGCGTCATTTCCCCAGTAGGTCATCACAAATCAACGTGGAGTAGTGGGTGATGTGTTTGTTGTTGTTTGTGTTTTATCGAGACAGGTAAAAACATATCCGATGCACCACCCTTGGTATGACGGGGAATCAACACCGGCGATGAAGTCAATAACACGGCCTCGGGAAAGATGATGGATAGGCGACATGATGCACCCGGGGTGCGAATGTCACGCGTGGAGGATAACACGTCCCGATTAGAACTACCGGCGAGCGGGTAGAGAGGAGTTAAAGAAAGATTTACATAAGTTAGTCTACAGCAAAGGTGTTTTTTTAAAATTAATTTTAATTATTATTGTCCCCATTTAAGTGGCAGCATGGTCTAAGGCGTCACTTTCACAATAGACTGGACTGACAATAATGAGGATATCGGGGTTTGAAGTCCGGTCAGCCGTAATAAGGGTAATTTTATCATGAATGGTTTTCCACGCAAATACTGGTACACTTCCTCCAAATTAAACCTAACTCATTAGGGTTACTAGTATTGTACATGAACGTATAGCCTGAACTGTTAGTAAGACGTGTTGATAAAATAAAATAAAAATAGATCTACAGTCCAATTTCAATATGAAAGGTCATTTGTAATATATAAACATATTATGGTTTTGCGGCCAACATTGGTGACATTGTACTATACTATTGGTATTATTTTATTGGTATTGATAATATTTATAAATATTTACAACTGCAGATAAGATGACTTGACGTATGAATAAATCAAATTATATATAATAACTTTTCTAACTGTCAGATAAGGTTCTTCCTAAATTGGACTGTAGTAAATGAGTACATAAAAAACTACAGTCTCGTTAAGGGAATGTAATGTAAAACCGGAAATACCGAATTGCCCATTGTGTGTATACATGTGTTTGTACAAAATGACCTGAAAGGCACATGTCCAAATATAGAGTGACAGTAATGTAATCCATCATTATAAAAGTATTATTCTGATGCAAGGCAGGTGCTCTTTTATCTCACTGTTGCAGGGAGACTTTGAGGTAACACAATAATAATAATAATATTTAGCACCGCGTCTTACTACCCGTTCGGGTTATACGCTTTAAGTTCTAATTACTCTAATGGATTAGGAATTTAGAAGGTTAAATTAGAGGAAGTTAACCCACATTTGCGTGGAGGGAGAGTGTAAAACCATTTAGGAACCCCCCCCCCCTTCCAGTTCACCCGACCGAGATTCGAACCTCGATCTCCCCGTCCTCGGCGGTAGAGCTCAACACGACTAGCGCGTTAGCCAGCTACGCCACCGAGGCGGATGGTAACACAATGACCAACCATGTTTATAAATATAGTCGTAGGACAGTGGCGTGTCTTGGATTGTCACCAGGGTGAGCGGAGATTGCTATATCTGTAACTTTGATATGTTCTCACTCAGTCAGTCCCGATTTGACTAATCATGCACATGTTCTGCTTCACATGACTCGCATGTGAGTGTATTTCCGTTAATATCTGACAAAAAAATTTTGTTGCCACCACGTTTTATTTACTACCTGTTCGGGTTATAGGTATATGTATTAATAACGCTAATGGCAGCTCGGGCAAATGCCCGAAGGGCCGGAGCTAAAATGGGCCCGTGAGCCACCGATGCAGATCAGAATGTTATAAAATTTAATTTAATTTATTGAATTTACAATGTCATCGAATGCTGTAAAATTACCGTACAAAGCCTATCAGGTTGTTACCTTTGTTTATAGAATTATATCAATGTAAAAAAAAACAGGTATTTAATACACAAGTCACGATACTAGCGCTTATAGTACAAGTACTATCCAGTTCGTACAGTTGGCAATGCTAGCACTAGAAAACACATTGGCGGTAATGTATTAGTTATGACGGGTTACGTTACATCCAGCCACTCAGTCAGTGAGTCAGTATACGCGGAGGCAGATTTGTGACTCGATACAAGGTTCCTTTAACTGTCTCGTCAAAGGTCAGTCTTTGTTATTTTGTCTTAAAGAATATTTTTTATTATTAAGATTGTTCTGGTGCGCTACGGGCACATTTCTGCTATTTTTTTACGAACATACAATTTACAAATTTTGACATACATAATAAGGAGAAGTGCTACCAACTTTTCCATACATAAAAGTAGTACACCATAATGATACAATGCGATTCATTGTTTTAATTAATACAAACTCTGAAAAGGCCTATAAAGAATCACGGCTTAAAACCATTCTAACTGCACAAATGTTTCTTAGAATATTTTAAATAACAGCTCCATTATCTAAAGATATTAAAATAAATGGTACGGAGCTGCACACGTATTTTCTCACTCTATTGTTTAAAAATGGAAATATTTATTCAAAATTCGTAACACTAGCGAACCCGAGAATAAATTGCGCTATACGTACGTAAAGCTTTTTTTTTTTGCCTGGTGGTTTTAAATGGTATAATTCTCTTTTTAAAAATTAACGTCTTCATTTGTATATTTGGACCAATAAAAAATATTGATATTGGGTTCCCAAGGGTCAACACTTTGTATTAAAATTTTGAATTCCTGATAAAATTTCGGCATTTTATTAGGGGATGAACATCTTATGGCTATCGCATTGCTACTAAATTTCTCTTTATAAATTTTGACCAATAAAATAGCTAATTATTGACTATTGAGTTTAAAATGAGAGAGATAGATCATTAGTGTACCAGGAGAGGATCTGGTAACGGAGAATGAGGGCGCTTACCCCCTTCAAGAAATTGACCCAATTAAATCAATCTTAAAGTAACTACTAGTTTTATTGCCACGTACTACTATCTAACTAACCAGATTTCATTTTTTAAATTGTTCTTGATATTATTATTATTAAATTATTAATATACGGTAATTATTATAAATACTTAAGACAATCACATTAAGTATTAAAGTGTTGAAAATAGGCATTAGTGAAATTACCCAAATTTAAGTTGCGTGCCTTTCACCTTGTTGCACAGACCTTGTTTAGGTTTAAATTTATTTTTTCATTTTTACTATTACTATTTCAATAATTAATGATAAATAAAGATCTTTAAAATAATTTATTTTTAAATAACGTGCGTTAAAAAATATTTTAATAACACCACGCACATAACGTGTTAGTATGGTTTAGTGGTAAATTTTCTATCTAGAATGAGCTATACTATAGATTGGAGTTAAAGTTCGATTGTTAGAAATCTGAATAATTCCATCCATTTGTTTAGATAATTAGCTAAAAAACTTTTTAAACAATAGTGGTTATAATGTTTAAACTTATTTCCCTCTTGATAATCACTATTTGTTGATATTCTTATTGTTTGATTATCATAAATTTCAATAATAGTCGCAAGTTTCAAGTGTTATTCTCAAGTTTAGCGTTACACCGAAAAATTACTTAAGGATTTACTCTCATATTTTGAAGTATTTTTATGTCAACATTTCTTGAGGACCATCCCCCTCCCCTCCTTGACCCAATCCCGATGGGAGCACCTACGTCCCTCCCCTCCACACGAAAATCCTGGATTCGCCCATGTGCTATACAAACATTTCCTCCAAGAGGTTAAAGGGGGGGGGGGAAACCTATGTTAGTAGACTAAGTCCTACACAATTCATACTACCTACGATATCAATAATTTCTTAAAACACTTTAAATTGATAAAATTAATTCTAGTTCTTTCCTCTTCGCCACAGGTCACTACAGATAGGACCCCTCTAGTCCTCTCCTCCCCCCCTCCCCCCTAGAAAAATTAATTCAGGGTAAAATCATGGAATTACACTTTTTGAAGGTATGCATCAGAAATTAATTATTCACCTTGTGGTGTGTGCTCAGCCACGAGTACAGAAGGAAATATATACAGACAATTTAGAGTGGGGCTGAAACTATTAGATAATTTATGCTCAGCAAAGTGATGGACAACGTGTTGAGGTTTACTTGACGTCCGCTGGAGCTCACCTGAGTGACATTATCTTCAAAAATTGAGGAAGTGTAATATGTAGTTTGCTTTTATTTAGCTAGTGAATATTTACTATTCAATTAAAGTGTTAATTTAGACTGCCAAATACGGGGAGATCAGGGTTAAATCCCGGTCGGGCATACTGAGGGTGGTTTTCCTAAGTGATTTTCAACGATCCCTTCACGTAAATGTGGGTGCATTTCTTCTAAATTAAGCCTTCCCAATCCCTAGCCCATTAGTGTAATTAGTATATTGGCGTATGACCCGAAAGGGTATTGTAGAGTGTGACGTCACACTCTACGTATTACCCGCGTTGAACTGTGACCCCGCCGTGTTGACGATAGAGGGCAGGT
>CABFOW010000432.1:225274-267231 GCA_902141385.1 Timema californicum | reverse complement strand
TCTTTTTTTTTTCACGTTGTCCTTCCAATCTTGATATAAATAGGAGATTCTTTTCCTTTCCCCATTCCTCATCCCTATTGGGAGTTCCTTCCCTGTAATGAACAATCATGGCGATCAGTGGAACTACATTTCTAGTCTGGAGGCGCCTTTCTTCGTCACGGTGGGATACATTGCGGGCTAGTTTCATAGAAGGGGAGGCAACAAAGATAAATACTGAATTTTAAACGAAAATATAGAGTTATTGAAAAGTATATATGTTTCCAAACATATGAAAACATCAATCCATTCCCAAAATGTACAGTTTTCATATATATATATATATATATAGTGAATATTTTGCCCTTGATAAGGCAATCTATTATTATTTTCAATAATGTGGTGATATTAGTTAACGCTAATTACAAACCAGCTTAATTCATGACAACCCAATGAACACCAGACCACCTATATAGAGGCACAAGTGTTTGAACTATCAAATAAACCCTAAAAAAGAAAATCTGCCTGCAAGGATTGAACTACGTCTATCCACTAGACCAAGAGGATGAATCTTTTGTTAATCCACATTGTTTTAAACATGAAGATGGTGACCTGGTGATCTAGGGGTAAGGTGTCAGACTTCAGTGCTGGGGGTCCGGGGTTCAATCTCGGTCCATGCACAGATTTATCTGATTACCAAACCCTTCCTTCTCCTCTGACAAGACATCTTGTGAATGTGAAGAATGCCAGGCCTCCACCGTGGTTCGGATTCCACGTTAAACTGTAGGTCCTTCATTTCATCTCACAATCACCCTACCATTACACATTAGCGTAAGTGCGTATAACCCGAACGGGTAGTAAGATGTGGTGCTAATAATAATAATAATAATAATAATAATAATAATAATAATACTAACTATATCTGGGGGAATTGGCCAGTTTTTAGTATATTTGGCCATCGCGAGGACTTGAATATTATGTATAGGTCAACAATAGGCTTTTGGACACCTCCCATATAACGCATGTTTTTTTTTATCACTGCGTTTTGCTACTTGTTCAAGCTATAGGCTACCTAATAGGCCTCTATGATTAATACTCTAATCTGGCAGGGATGAGGAAAGAAGCATTTTAGAGGTAATCTACCCGCACTAGCGTAGAAGAAGATTGAGAATCTTTTTTTTTTTAAGGGAAAACCACCCCCAGTAGACCAGACTGGGATTAGAACCCATATCTCCACTTCATTAGCAGCCGGTTTAACACCAAGCGATGCCTTAGACCACTCGTCCATTGAAGTGTGTCAGGGCGCGTTCCAACAATCAGTAATTTTATAGGACTTTGTTTTTGTACGTAATGTGATGTAGCTTGTATTAGGCCTACAGACACAGCGAATAACATGCCTTTTTTCTTATCCTAGATACCGAGCCACGATCATGATCTCTTATGTAGGCCATACAGGTTTTTTTTTAAGTTTTGGTGCTGCATCCTGACTGTGGATTCACACGTCAGACGAAAAACTTTGGTAGAAACGTGGTCACGTGACGAGCTCTAAGCCAATCACAACATTTCCGTCTCATACGCGTGAGCTGTTCCGCTAAAGTTTCACTCATCTTTACTTTGTCCGCTCTGCCTGAGATGTTCGGCACAGGAAATTTTAGATAGCCCGCTAAGGTAAAGCGTGTGTAACGATGTGTTGGATTGGTCGACGACACAGAATTATAATTTGAAAACATACATCAGGAGAATGTTCTAAAATATATGTTAATCCACTAGAAAATAAAATATTTTGATGATCAGCTGTTTTAAAGTTAGTGTTGCAATGCATACTGGGTCAAAATACAGCACGTGACTTGCAGCGCCAGTCAAGCAGATTCTGCTTCCTATTTTCGGCGAACGTGTGAATCAGGAGTTATATTTTAGATCACAGCTGACATCTGACAGTTGCTAAACACATGTTTTTGCAGATCATATGGTTCGGTGTAGGGATACATAATTTTGTCTGGTAGCTTTTCAAAGCTCTCAGCTGTCATTCAGCACAAAAGAAGCCATCGGGCTACTGTAGCTGTTACTACCGACCTTATTTTTTTTATTTTTGCTAGTACCACTTTTCACTACCTCTTAATTTTATATATATATGTACTAATTGGCTATTGTGCTAGAAATGAAGAAGGTTGCATCTTGGTGGAAATGTATTCGGGTCTATGTAAAGGTAGTATGAAAAAACATAAAACTGCTCTCAGTACATTTGACTGTGATTCGACCCTCGATCTCCATGTCATCGGCAGTGGATTATATTAAAAGAGTGAAGCCTTAGACTATGCTGTCACAGAAGTGGGTCAGGGAGACCGGGAATAATTGTAACCATTTTCAAATATTTTTTTAAAACTATCTGAATAGAAGACAATTTTGTTTTAAATGACTAAAATTAATATTAATGGCTATTTAATATATACATATCAGGTGTTGAAATTACAATCGTATCGTTGGATGGCTAACTCAAATGTTACAAGGAAGCGGTAAAGTCGTTATATTGGTTTAAAATGTGTGTTTAAAGGGATTATAAATAGATTTTGTAAGTTATATAGTACAACTAAACTAGTAAGTAATTATAATTTTTTTTAAATATTTAAATTACACATTAGAAATGTGTTACTTAAATTTGTAGTTTTATCAATTTAATCACAAAATTATGAATGAATAAACAAAACAAGCAGTATTATTGATTAACACACATGTTCGTTAAAATTCCATTGTAAAAATGTTCGGGAATAAGGTATAACTTAACTTTAGTCAGAATTATACAGTATGAACACAGCTTGGAATACAACATCGAATCACTCATCAGTATCACAATTTATGCACAGGTAGCCATAGGTACCTATACAGTTTCCGTCAGTTTATGATTAATGTGCCCACATTTTACATCCATTCTCTTTTGGCTTCAATGATTGGTAACAACCCATGCACACAAGACAAAAACTATCATCACAATCATTCTCCTTCATTTTTGCGTGAGATATTCAATTTTTTCTTTTTACTTTTTATTCCTACCAAATACCAGTGGCTTTTGCTTCTTCAATAATCAAAATATTCTTTTTCTGCTGTGTCAGAATTGCGTAACGGTGCGTTTTGCGTCCTCTAGTTTTTTTTCTTGGTTCTGCCTTAGGAAATAGACGTAAATTCTTGGACTTATCCCACTTTAAGAAGCGAGAGGAGATTTGGATTGATTAAGTTTACAAGCATATTTGGGTATAGTAGATTTATAAATAATAATTCATTTTGACATATTTATAGAATTTGTTTGAGATCTACAACAATAAAAGAAAAATAATAATATAATTTAATTGTAGTACTATAGCTAACAACACTTCACATTTATCGTTCTAAGACCATACTTTTAAAAAAAATATATCTGGGCAAGCTGCTACACTGTAGGAACATGCCCCAACACAAACGTAACAATTTGTCGCCATTTTGTGTGTTCTGTTTTTTTTTAATTTGGAATGCCTTAAATACAAAATCAATAAATACTAAATATTATTATAGCTTAATTAATACTTCATTTAGAGTACAATTTTATACAAATGGCTTACCGCTTTTTATGGCACTAAAACAAAACAAATAAAAGTAAGGCAGTTAGTTAACTTTTGACGGCTAATTTTTTTTTTTTTAATACAGGTATTCGTGCTATCCGTCTCAACTCTTGTTGACAAATGGCGGGTGGAATTATTCCCTTTAAATATAAATCTTGAGTTAATGCAACTAACCGGTCACTCATTAAACTAAATGCATAAAATTACCCCTTTAACAACATGCTCCAGTTTTCTCTATTGATTTTTGAAAACAGTTTATTTTTCATACACATTTCAATAAATAAAATATTATATTTTCTTTTTGAAACTTTATTACGTACGTTCAGTTACGGATCTAAAAAAAATTAAACAATTAATAATAATAAATACAGTAAGAATAATGAGACTGCTGCAGGCTCTATATTTAAAAAACACGTCATTTTGACAGCACATATTATTCAATATTAATACTTTTAGTGGGATAAAATGGGACGTGAGGAATGGTCAATGATTTTGTATTTTTCAAAGAATTTTTTTTTTGCAAAATAAGCAAATATTATTTCAATAGAAACATGTAGTCCGTTTTCCACATATATGATGGTATTTGACAGCTAGGAGAAGATCCAAAAACATTTAAAAGAAAAACATAATTAAAACCAATTATTTGTTTTGAAATTTTGACTGCCAAAACTGACTACAAATCAAAATAAAGACTTGCAGGTCATATGTTTAGGCGAATGGATACAGGAGAGTAGATCTGGTAGCTTTTGCTAGTTGTTAGTCCACCCCTATTACAAATGGACTTTAGATTCTAATTGTATACACAAGGTAATCTCAACAATTCTTGAATAAGAATCTATTTTAGCACCGCGTCCTATTACCAAATTTGTCCATACGCCTATGTACTAGTTACACTAATGGACTAGAGATTAGGAAGGCCTAATTGAGAGGAAATACAACCGCATTAGCATTGAGGACTAGTGAAAAACAATTTAAGGAAATCATTCTAGGTGCACCCTGATTTCCTCATCTTCGGCAGTCTAGTTTAACACGAAAGTAGCACGTTAGACCACGGGGCTACCGAAGTGGATGCTTGAATATTTGTCATGAGCAAATTAATTATTATTTGATGAGAAACCTTTTAAATGTAAAGGAAAAGCTATTATCAAATGTTAAGACATCCTTGATTGATATGTAAGGACTGTTGAGGTCACCATGTGAAGAAAATCAAATTATGTTTTTTATGGGAGAAATATTTTCTCTATTTTGCCGGGATGTGTTTTTAATATTAAAACTGCAAAAAAAAAACACTGGCATTTTCTTGTGTACCCAACTACTACCCCACCTTAAAGGTACCTCAAATAAAATATGTATAAAACAAATATTAAAAAGAAAACCTAAATAATTTCTTGCGAACTCTCAACCACTTACCCCACAGTTTCAACCACCCACTCCCCCCACCACCTCCTTCATTCAATAACCCCCTCACTCACCACTTCTGTCGGAGCGAGAGTTAGGGGGGGGAGGGTGTTGTGTTTAATCTAGACCTATTGTTACCATTGTACGAGGGGTACCATTGTCTGAGGCTAGGGCGAGAACAATGTAAGCAGTCCTAACCCTCTCTCCCAATGCAAGGAAAGAGGGGTCGGGGGGGGGGGGGGGGAGAGGATGGCGGGTGGTATCAAATCAGGCAGGCCATGTAACATCANGGCGGGTGGTATCCAATCAGGCAGGCCATGTACCATCAGGCTTTGTCACAATGGCAACATACAGCCATTAGTCTAATTCACACAATGGACAGTGACTGACTTACTGGATGATTGGAGTGTTACTGTTTGGATTCGGACGGGGGGAGGAGACACAGGGCTAGCAGCCAAATTGTTGGCAAATTTGGTATGATTTTCGTAAGAATGATCTATATTTGAAACTAATCCCATCAAAAAATTAAATTGTACGGTACACCACAAATAATTTCACTTTCTTTTTATATTATATTATTTAAACATCATAAGTTTGTGAAACTAAATAGTATACATTGTTACATAAACACTCCACCAAACAACCTAAATGAGATAATATACATGTATGTAGAAACACTCCACTAAATAGTATAAATGAAATAATATACACTGTTAAAGAAACATTTCCACCAAAAGCATGATAACATAACATGATAAGCATGATAAATTTTAAATTACTCCAAGATAAAAACTTTTTCCGTAGAGCTCAGAAACTATCGATTTTATAAAAATAAACATCAAAATAAAAGTTTTTTATTGAATATAACGCGCTTGTTTCGTTTTGAGTTAGACTGGTGAGAACGGGGAGATCAACGTTCGAATCTCAGTTAGGTGAACTGGGATGGTTTTTCCTCAATGGTTTTCCACTTTCCATCCACGTAAATACGGGTTCACTTCCTCTAAATTCAAACTTCCCAATTCCTAACCCATTATCGTAATTAGTACTTAAGCGTATAACCCGAATGGTTTGTAAGACATGATACTAAATAAATAAATATATTTAATAGTAGTATTACAACTTTAAAATTATTGACTCTAAGTTATCTAATGTCTGAGACAATTGTGGTTCTAGTGGTTTTTGAGAAAATCGATTTTATATTATTTTGCCCTTCAGTAAACCACCCTTAATTTAAGGGTTAGATATCTAATCCCAAAAATCACTGAGGGTAACTTTATGAAAACTTTAAATACCCATGAATGACCAGTAGGTATTAATACCATCTGCATGGACAAGTAAATTATCTTTTAAAAATATAGTTTGGTTCTTAATTCTTAGAACCTATCTACCTTGAAAATTAGGTCAGAATAAACACTCTTTGGTATGGCCAGAGGTGTATAGCCTATTTAACTTTGGTGATTAAATTCTTACCAAAATAAGGTACTGGTAAGGCTACTCTTAATTCACTTTTAAGGTGTTATTAAGGGATTTGTCAGCCTACGAGAGGTGATTTTGGAAGTTACGGCAAACACACAATAAACATTCTAATCCATTTCTTACAGTTAGAAATTGGTACAGAAGGAAACGAAATAAAAAAGAGAGATGGAAAGAAATTTGAAACTGTGCCAAGAAATGTTTTTTAAGATTATTTTTAATATCAGTAGTAATAGACTCAACCAATCTTTTAAAATGTAATATTTTTTAGAAGACACATCTCCTTGACTACGATATCTTTGAAAATCACAATAATCACACTTCCGGGAGACTTTTGCGATAATTTAAGTTATATAGTTGTTTATTTTTCCATACGAAAGATTCATTTATAGTAGCCAAGTTTTGAAATGGTTGAGAAGTGTTTTTTTATGTTGACAGTAAAAATTCACTTACTTGCTTTCTTTATAACAAGTTACGTTGTGAACTTGATAAAATAATTTATATGACATTTGGAACATGTTTGGGTTTCGGGGCCATGCTTCTTGGTGATACATGAGTTCAGAAAAGGGGTTGAATACTTTTTTTTTTTGGTACGGTGACAATTTTATTTTTATTTTGTCTGTTGTTTCTCAGTAAACAAGTTGTCCTGTTTATTTTCCCCAAATACTTTGATTTAGTTACACAAATTTTATTTTTAGCTAACATTTTGTTTTTATTAAATTAATTATTTAAATATATAAATTAATTACTTGGAAACGTTATTAGAGGTAAACATCAAGTTTAGCTTTCTGAACAACAACTCAATTACATATACACAACTTGTGAATGTGGGGAGTGCCAGGTCTCCGCCGTGGTTCGGATTCCACGTTAAACTGTAGGTCCTCCATTTCATCTCACAATCACCCTACCATTATATTAGCGTAAGTGCGTATAACCCGAACGGGTAGTAAGACGCGGTGCTAATAATAATAATAATAATAATAATAATAATTAGTATGATTATTTTAAAAGCAGAAAATAAAATTTAGAAGTTCTATTTAAAATATTTACATTCTAAAACTTTTTAAATTAATTTATAAAAATTGTAATCAATTAAATTGATTTAAATCTTAGTATGATTATTTTAAGAGCCATGAATTAAATTTAGGAATACGATATAATATATTATTTACATTTTAAAACTTTTGTAATTGATTTATTAAAATTTTATTCAATTAAATTAATAAAAATCTTAGTATGATTACTTTAAAAGTATCTAATGAATTAAACTTAGAAATTTTATTTAATATATTAACATTCTAAAACTTTTAAAAATAATTTACAAAAATTTTAATCTATTAAATTAACTCAAATCTTAGTGTGATTTATTTTAAAAGCCGTGAAATAAACTTAGAAGTGCCTGCTGTTTAATATATTTGCATAAAAACATAACATAAATTAAAAACAGAAAACTACCAAACTGATTTCCCATATTAATTCAATTTGACGACTGAAACCATTCAAAAAAATTAATCAAAAGTAAATGGAACAAGATATATTTTTAAGGTAATTTAAAAACTGTACCGTTTTTGTTATTATTTTTCAGCTGCCATAAAAGGCCAATTTTTCTGTAAAGAGACAAAAGTAAGAATATTTATTCCAAAATAAACTACAATCAATCAATGAATAACAAACGTTTTTATTGTTAATATAGGGTTACATAAAAGTTAATCCTACTGTTTGTTTTGGGTATTTAATTCAAAATAGTCATATTTAAGTAATTAGGGATATATATAGTCAAGTCTCAGGATTCAACAATCTTTAAAAAAAAAACGGGGGATTTTTTTTTAGGTTTGAGAAGGATTGGTTGAAATTTTTATCTCGATTGTACAAAACCGTCCATAGTGTATCGGGTCATATTCTCCGTGACGTACAATCTAATCTTTCTAATAAATAACCTTATTTGACAGCTATAAAAGTTATTAGATCTACTTCCACGTAGTCATACTTCAAGTAATTTAATTTGTGCCTACAAAATAACCCTGATGATATAGTGAAATTTTATCAACATTGACCACATCAAAAGGTGATTGTATTTTCTAAAGGTTTCTTTCCACCAAAATCCTACTATACATACTGTATGCAACTTTATCAACAGGTATATTTTGGATTTAGCAGGCTGTTGATTTATTGGAACATAAGGTAAACTGTATGAATAAATTTAATAAAAAGCCATCTAAACCTGATTTATATTAAATCATGAGAATATGCGTATCCTTAATAATGTAATCTAGATAAATATTTGATTTAATACAGTGTTTTATAATACTTGTTCTGCCAACCAATGCAAACAGGAACTAAAAACTATATTTAAAAATATAAAATGAAGGAATAGAATTCAAGAAACGTTCTCCATGCCATCCCATCACAAGCATAACGTCTGAGTAGAATTTCTTTCTGTCCTTCACTCACCCTCTTCAACAACCACCCGCTTATAGAAATAAAAGCGGCATTTTGTGTCAGAAGAGTGAAGCAAGGCCCTTCGCGTCTTTTATATACATTTTTTTTCTCCTCTTCTCTTCGCAGCTGCTGCTTAGTTTGAGCATTCGGATTCCACGGAAAAGGGAGGTAAAAAAAAATGTAGTGTACCAAACAAGCATACCAAAACCCTGTAGCGAATAAGGGAGTTTTTGAAAGTTTCAGGGTGGGTTTTAGTCGGATGAAGAGAGGGCGATGGAGAGGATAGGGTAAGGGGATGGTTGGCAAGGGTGGAGTAGGGGGGAAGGAGGTCCAAAAGCTGACACGGCGCGACAGCCGAGTGAAGAAGACAAATAGCATCATCGCTGGAAAGCTTCTTCACACTGGAGGCCTTGCTCTGAAAACGAGAGATGGGACCAGAGAGGGGTGGGGGGGGGGGGCGAGAGAGAAAAAACAGGGGATGAAAAAAAATAATCTCGACACAGTTGACTTAGCAGCTCTCTCTCTCTTTCTCTCTACCCCAACCCTCTTGGGTATGTCCTGAAACCACCCCTTCTTTGTAACGATAATCTTTCATCCCTTTTGGACTGTAGATATTCTTGTATGACTAGAAACGCTGATATAGTCAGAAATAGTCGATATTTCCAAAATATGATAAATGTATTAAATTAATGGAGACTATTGGCAATAATAATATCACAATTACACTCAAACTTAAATTGGATCGTGTTTATTTAAGTCATTTAAAATTTTAATGTGCAAAATCAAATGTAAAGAAATTATTCTGAAACTTTGAAAACTCATGTAATTTTTTAAAATAAAAACACATTAAACTTCCCTGTTAAATAAATTACGCTAGTGGTTTTAAGATTTAGGATGGTTTTATTTATAGGATGTGTATGTGCATTTGCATGAAGAGAAAATTGGAAAGTATTTTAGAAAAACTATCTTCAGTACACCCGGCCAAGACTCAAACCTCAACCTCCCCGTCCTCTGCAGTCTAGTCTACTGCGAGAGTAGCGCGTTTGACCACGCAGCCACCTAAGTGGATCACACTAAAGTTACCCGATTGAAATAAGCTTACTAGATATAATCTAATCGAAATTCATATAAAAGTTCATTATTTATCAGTTCGTCCTCAGTTAATAGTTGAAATAGTAGAGTCTAGCCTTACAGATAGTTTATTAAGGCCGAAATTTAATCCTTGCTTATAAAGATTGTCTTTCTTCAATATATGATTACCATTTTTACTTTCTCGTGACTCCTCAGGTGATACATTATTTTGATCGTCAAAACATTTCATGACCCACTGAACTCGAAAAAGTACCTGCCATTTGTCTCTCTGTATTTCGGGCTAGAGCCTAAACCATTTTACCAAGCCTTGGTAGGGGTTTTCATAAGGCCCCCCACCCCCTAAAAGTGTTTTGAATTAGATATGTAACCCAATATAAAGAGTAGTTTACTGAAAAGCCAAAATTGAAAAAAAAAACTGATTTTCTCAAAATCGGATCTAAATATTGCGATTAAAATTCATATTTAGGCACTGTTTAACATTACAAACGAAATGGCATATCCCACTTTTCCAGGGAAATAAGCATATATCTCCAATTTTTTCATTATTTACGCATTTTTTGAGATATGAAAGAAAAAAAATCATCATTGCAAAGTTATTATAAGTAAAACAACTTTTTTATTAAATATATTTTTATAAAATCAATAGTTTCTGAAATATTGGCAAATATATAATCTTTACGTGATGAAATCAAACGTTACTTTTCTCCTGAATATGTTTCTGTAACCATATATATTATTCAATTTATTATCTTTGGTGGAATGTTTATGCAACAATGTATATTTTGAGTAGTATCTCAATTTCTAGTTAAACAGGCGAGAAAGGATATGCGGTGTATTATACCATTTATTTCTTCACGTGTAAACTGATATTTTAATTGAATTTTACCTTCTCAATCCTATCTTTAGACTAAGATAGTTTAAGTACCTGAGAGCCTACTTTGTTCAGAATATAAAATTTGTATGGTTCAAAATATATATATATGTATATATACTATATGCATTATAATTTCTGTTAAATTTCATTTTTGATTAACTTATGTTCTCTTCATTGGAATAAATTATATTAGAAATAAAAACTCGTGGATGTAAATTGTTACTATGTAGTTAGATATTTTTACCATACCAATTAGAACCTATTTTAATTATATATATATTATACAAACACAAAATGGCTAACATTTAGATCGTGGCAATTTGAATAAAGTCTGAAGTAAATGTTTTGCTTACTCTTCTAAACAAAATAAAAGACGTGAGAATCTAGATAAACTGGTAAAATAAAACAAAATGTTATGTTGACAGGTTCATTCCATGTTGAATCAATAAATTAACACAGCTTAGAAAGTTGTGAGTGTCGTAACAGACCAAAGTGTTGAGTGTGTTAATAATCCTCGAGTTCTGAAGCTTGGGCGAGAAGAGACAGCTGACCTTATTTGAAATTTATAGTTTAGAATTTTAAAAAAAAATGCTATTTGAAAATAAGAGGAGGTTGAATTAAATTATAAACTGATGAAAATTTTATTGTATTAGCTAATAAAAAAAATAATTTAATGACCAACTCAAACATTAATATAGGGGGCCTATATAATATGTGTAGGCCCCCTATATTAATGTTTGAGTTGGTCATTTAATTTTTTTATTAATTAAAACAATAAAAGTTTTCATCAGTTTATAATTTAATTCAACCTCCTCTTATTTTCAAATATCATTTTTACAGCTGTTACAGTATATATAGCCTATATAAAATTAAAACCCGTCATTATGTAAAAACAATATTACTATTTCAAACTAAATTATTATTGAAATAATTATTAAAATTTTTAATAGTTGTATAGGCCTACCTTTAGCTGTTTGTCAGCGCGTCTACCCAATGGGACTATAAGCATAATATGTACTAATGATGATACTTTGTTAAGGAAAAGGAAATACTAGATTTAGAAGAATTGTACGTGCACTAGCGTGGTGGGAGACTTGAAAAACTTTTACGTAAATTAGTCCTCAATACACCCAACGGGGATTTGATCCCCCATATCAGCTGTTCATAATATCGTGAGTGTGTAGTCTTAAACAATCCGACGACCTAATCAGGTTGTTATTCTTTATTAACTATTTAGTATAACACAAAGGATGTTACCTGATTAAACTCAAAGAAAAGAGTTTAGGATGGTGTATTAGAGGAGTTACAAGACACTCATGTGTCGAGAGAGTTGCGGGGAACACAGTGGTAAATTACAAGCGGGGAAACCATCCGAGGAGCTCAGAATAGTATCTCGACCTTAATGTCTTCAGCAACGGTGTGCCGTACCGACCGCGGTGATTAAATGTGTGCCGTGCGTTCACAGCCCAGAACGCCACGCATCGTTGTTCAATAATAACACGTACCCGCTTCAGTGGCCGCGTGGTTTAGCGCGCTAATCTCGTGTTGCTGAAGACGAGGAGATTTGGGCTCGATCCTGGTCGGGTGAAATGAGGGTGAGTTTGTTTCATAAGTTGTTTTCCAGTATCTCTCCACGCAAATGTGGGTGCATTTACTCTTAATTAAACCTTCCTAATCATTCTCAGTGTAATTATTACATAAGTGTATAACCCGAATGGAAAGTAATACACTGTGCTAAAATATAATTATATACGTATAATAACATGAATGAAGTTGGTACGAGCCTTAGCCTAGGTCGTCCAAATTTCTTAATTACTTATACTTACTAATAATATGTTTAATATATCTGAAAAAATCAAAAGCTTTCACGCGAGATTTGAGTAAGGGTTTACACAAATTTCTAATCGGTTTAGAAAAGAAGTGGGCAAAGAAAATTAACGCCAACCTTTGATCTTGAATATTAGAAGCAACAGTAGCCCCAAGGCTTCTTTGGTGCTGACTGACAGCTCACAGCTGACAGCTTTAAAAAGTTACCATACCAAATTACGTATCTCTATATCGAACCAGATTATCTGCAAAAACATATGTTTAGCAGCTGTCACTTTTGACAGTCAAAATTTAGATATATACCTAAATGTAGACTGTCAGAAGTCAGCTGTGAGCTGTCAGTCAGCACCAGAGAAGCCATGGGACTACTGTACCTCAGGAAAAAAATTAGTCTTTACTTTCCTAGTTCTGATTTATCGTAAAACCACTGTACTGGATGCGCAGTCCCTTTTATGTTGCCGTGGCTCGTACCCAAAAGTAGGTTTGTTAAGTGTTATGTGAACATAAAATGTTACCCGCTTTGGTGGCCGTATAGTCTACTATCGCTTCTATCGCAATAGACAAGATTGGCGATGACGGGGGAGATCGAGGTTCGAATCTCGTTCGGGTGTACTGGGGGGGGTTGTTTTTTTTCTAAATNGGGGGGGGGGGGGGTCACAAAATACTTGTCCACGCTCCCTTTACGCAAATGCAGGTATATTACCTCTAAAATACTTCCTTCCCATCTCCACCCAATTAGAGTAGGCCTTAATTAATCTAATACGCGTATAACTTGAACATATAATAAAACAGGATGATATAAAAAACAATAATATGAATAATATCGTCTATTTGAGTAAAGCTAGGAATAATAGTGCCTTTTATTACACTAAAACTCTAGTTTAGGACCAACTTAATATTTTTTTTCATACTTTTATTACTTCCCGTTCATATTATTCACATTTCTCCTCTAACGTTTGAATGATAGGTGTAAAACATTTAAGAAACCCACTTCAGTAGACACGGTCGGTAATCGAAGCCCTACCACACCCAGTTACAAATAAATCAAACTAGATGAGACAGACACTTTAGTCCATGGTTCCACAACTTCGGGTTACTAGAAACATTAAAATTGCGTTGAAGGGAACTTCTAAATAATACCATGGCTATATTTTAATAGCAGTATTAATTATATTACTATTATTCAGCAACGTGTACTACCCGTTCGGGTTATACGCTTTAAGTACTAATTAGGCTAATGGATTAGGAATTGGGAAGGTTGAATTAGAGTAAGTGGATGGAGAGTGGATAACCATTTAGGAAAAACCACCCTCATTTCACCCGACCGAGATTCGAACCTCGATCTCCACGTCCTAAGCAGTCGAGCTCAACACGACTAGCGCATTGCTAACTACACCCCCGAGGCTGGTATTAATTATATTCTTTGCTTGATTAACATAAATAATACCTGGTATTAAAATATTTTTCCTGGAAATAAATATATAGAACTTAACCGAATAAAACTGTGAACTATATAAATAATTTTACTTAAGTCCTATTTTCACAAGAAGACCCTTGTGTGAATTCTAGAAAAGTTACTATCTATACCAACTAGATCTACTTTTACGAGTATCATCAATATATTTCCATAAAACAACAGTAAAAATATCACATAGTAAAATAATATTAATTTTTAACACAAAAAATGTATATGTTAATATTTAAAAAAAAGGCTATACATCATCCTACATCTCCTGTTAAAGAAAAAATATGCAAAAAAAACCCATGAAACGCAACTTTTTTTTTCTGTGTGGAGAAGAGAAGGGGGAAGTGTTTGAACCTTGATGACGTCATATATCCCCCTTCCTTTACTCTGTTACTATACCAAACCTCTTCCCTCTTGAGTAAAAGATGTTTCAGAAGATGCACAGCCATAATCATAATCATCATCATCATTAATAATCCTAGGAGTGACACATCCTCTTTGTAAAGAGAGCGGGTGCAAACAGTTTGCTGAGCAAGATATTACATTTTGAAGAGAAATTTTAATTGTTTACGTTGGTAACGATGATAGGTGGTAGCTTCAGTGGAAAATGGGGGGGAAGGGGTCAGAAAGAGAGAGAGAGCAAAAGAGAGGAGGACTTCAAAGAATTAAACGATGATTTCCTTTGAACAAGTTTGTTTGATTCTTTATGTCCGTGACATTATATGGATTTAATTTTAAGTCTCCTTATTAAATAAAGAGGTTGGTCGTTATAGTAATAAGTTTAACATCTGAAGTGATTAGCGAAACTTTACTTAGACCTTGGAAACAATTTTCTTGCCGCCCCCCCTTTTTTGTCCTCTTTAAAAAGTTTTAAAGGAGTTTAAATTAA
Source organism: Timema californicum (assembly GCA_902141385.1). NCBI lineage: Eukaryota > Metazoa > Arthropoda > Insecta > Phasmatodea > Timematidae > Timema > Timema californicum. Next base: position 252,208 of record CABFOW010000432.1, on the reverse strand, counting down.
TTGGGAAGGGCGTTGTGGGTAATTAATTTGTATGGTGATAATTACATAGATAAGGATGTGGCCCCAATATTTTTCATTTTAATGTCTTTATAGCGGCAAAGGAAACGTGTGCGAGAAGCTCCAAGCTCATTTTTAGACCCACGAAAGCTTATTGTTCTACAGGTATGAAAGATGCTTATAGGACAGGAATGAAATAATCTTATAGGACAGATATGAGAGATTATTTTGGCTCATACATTAAATCTTCTTCTATTAAAGGTATATCCTTGTTACGATACAAACATCAAAAATTACTTTTACATGAGATTTAAAAGTTTCTTGTAGCAAATATATGAAAGCTTCTATTGACAAAATTACGAAACCCTTTTGTGGAATAGGCTTTAAATATTTTTCTGACACAGCTATGAAAACTTACTATAGTAATTGTATGAAATATTCTTGTGACATCAGCAATAAAAACCTTTTGGGACAAATGTATGTAATATTATTGTGGCATATTCATCCAGGATTCTTTTGACGCAGGTCACTACATATTTTTATGCCTATAATTTAGTCACGGACAAATTAAGATGTCAACCATGTAGTTAAAAAATTTAATTGATTTTTAAAGCTCAATGCAGATTACAAAGTGTGTTTTTTTCATCATGACAATCTCAAGCTAAGCAAGAAATAGTTTCGGTCTGCTATATTATACTATTTATTAATAAATTGAGTTTGATCAAAAATCCCACAACTTGTATATTTTAGTAAAGTAGTATTTATTATTCAAACTAATTGTGAAGGTTTAAAAAGATATTCATTTATTCTATATGATCCTCTTGTAGACTAATGGCTAAAATTAGGCTTATTAAATGACTAAGGTAGTTAATTCTATCATTCATTTAAATAAGGGAATATATTATATCATTCATTTAAATATTTCATTCACTTATCTTGTATCAAATAATATATTTAATGACTTTTTAGGTGACTTATACTCATAAATATAATAAATCTTCTACCCAAAAATCATAATTCAAATGGGTATGCACCAGTTTTAGACATTTATCTTATTTATAATTTCATAGAATATCCTTAAAAATTTCATAAACAAAAAAATACAAAATATATTATTTAAATAAAATCAAAAATTAAATAATAAGCCACTCAACAAAATGCAGCGTAATATTTTCTACGATTCGCTACGTCATAAGTGCTAACACTTCACGTAATCAGCACATCATTTCGGGCACGACTCTAATAAGTAGCCTGGAGTAATTTTTCTTCTCGGCACATTTGCGTTTAGAAAACAATTCCGGAACCAGTAATTTGGTGGGTCAAAAGTTCGTAGTTAAAATGAAATAACTCTACTAGTATGAGCATCTATCTTCAAACTCCTCCATGTTTAAACGTCCAGTTATAGAGAAGATGCTAAAAAAAAGGTTCATGACTTACAATCACGCTCCGAGAAATAAAGTGATTTTCTATAATCAATATAATAAGAGGGTTCTATAAAGAAGGTGGAACCATGAACATGTATGTATAGTCAGTGTAAATTAATATTGGATGCATTAAAATGAATCAAAAAAATATTACAGAGAAATAATTAATTTGGTTCTATTAAAACTGAAACCAAGTAATACAGTATAGTTGTTAATTAGTCCCTAAACACGTTTCAAAATTCTATAAAGCGTCACTTTCGTGTTAGACTGCCCTGCTAATGACGGGGAGATTGGAGGTCGAATCCTGGTCAGGTCTACTGAAGGTGACTTTTTCTAAATAGCTTCCCATTATTTCTTATTCTTTACTTATGAAATTCTTCCTTACTCATTGAAGACAAAATCATAAATGCTTATAGCCTGAACAGATAGTAAAACGAAGTGATAAAAAAATAGTCTTGAAGATTTCCGCGTAACTTAGAAACTCGCGTAAGTAGAATGGTACTTTGATACGATGTATTTTTAAAATACTGACAAGACGTGTATTAATCACTACTTGTGAATGTGTGGAATGCCAGGCCTCCACCATGGTTCAGATTCTACGTTAAACTGTAGGTCCTCCATTTAATCTCACAATCACCCTACCCGTTACACATTAGCGTAAGTGCGTATAACCTTAACGGGTAGTAAGACGCGATGCTAATAAAAAAAACACTTAGAGAAAATAATAATCTATTCTGTAATCTATCAAGTACAACTACAATAACGTTTCTCAGACATATTTATATTTTATTATTTGTGTACATTAAGTACGAAGTAGGTTTAATATTAATAACAAGACAAGGTTTGCGCTCAAGGTATAAACAAACAAAATGGCGATAAATCTCTCATATGTAAGTTAGATTAATGTAAACACCATATAATAAGTTTAAAGTAACAATTGATTGATTAAGCTGCTAAATTGAAATATTTATCTATAAATTCACCTTACTCAAATCCGCGTACGTTACTATAGATAAAATACGTTCATTCATTCGTGGGAAACCCTTAGCTTAAGGTGGAAGTGTTGTAAACGTGAGATAAGGGCCGAACTTTTGCAGTTTTTATATTGAATCTCTTTTTTGGCAAAATAAAAGTATTGCTCCAGTAGAAACATAGCGTTTAATTGTCTTGACATGATGATATCAACCATTTTTGAATATCTGTTAAGAGCATAGTGGCATTAGATGAGAAACTTGTCATGCCCTATTTTTCCACTGGAGAATTAATTGGTTTATTTATAATATATATAATAACTGCAAAAAATATTGTCCTAAACTTGCTTTCTCAATATTCTTAAACTTAAGTCATCTTGGAAAGTATTCTTCTGAACTGAAATGTTGAGCTATATGTGTAAATTAAGAAAGTGTCTTTAAGTTTCAGTGTTAAAAAGTGAACAGCACAGATTTAACAAACCAAAGTATTTTAAATAAATTTTTAAAATATAAACATATCTACTTTACGATAATCGAATAATCATCAAATTTAAACATTTTTTTTACCGTGTGCCACCTCTAAATTCTCACCAGAAAATATTACTTATTTTTGAAAATTAATACAGTTTGTGTATATTAATAATTTCCTTCATAAAAATCAGTCTGTGATAACTTATATGTGAAATATTTTTAGCATTTCAATATATCAGATTAAAATTAATATTAAAAGTCAAATAATTTTGACTAACTAAATTCACAGCAATGAATTAAACTTTAATAATACCTTTTCAACAAGATTCATAATGTAATTTGTAATTCTTGAAAATTAGTACTTGACACTTAGGAACTAACAATTTAATTTGTTGTATTTTTTAATAAAGTATAAAACATGTTGTGATATTTTTAAGTAATTATAAAACTTAGTTAATGATAGTTAAGATACATCTTATTTAAAATAGTTTTTTCAAAATTAATCACTTTATCAATATTTATAATTATAATCCCAGTTATGTTTATTTTAACTGCTAAAACAATGTAAAAACTATTTAGCACCGAATTGAAATTTATTTATTAATAATTAATTAGAACCCGCCTCGGTGGTGCAATTGGCAAACGCGCTAGTCGTGTTGAGCTCGACTGCTGAGGATGGGGAAATTGAGGTTCGAATCTTGGTCGGGTGAATTGGGGGTGGTTTTTCCTAAATGGTTTTCCACTCTCCCTCCACGCAAATGCGGGTTCACTTCCTCTAATTCAATCTCCCCAATTCCTAATCGATTAGCGTAATTAGTACTTAAGCGTATAACCCGCACAGTTAGTAAGACGCGGTGCTTAATAATAATAATAATAATAATAATAATAATATATATTAGAAATTAGATATCCCAAAAAAACATGTCTCTTTGTCTGTTATTTAATATAATATGCTTACAATATGAAGTGATTATTTGTTTTTGTTTGTTTGGTTCTTTTTGTTCTAGGAAGCTGAAGCAAAGTAAATTCTCCCCTCTACTTTTTCCAGGAAATCATTCTGTGAGATGATCGACGCTTTCACATTGAAAACGCTTATTCGGTGTAGAAAGGGATAAGACTATAGGATATACAGCCCGTATATCATTACTGACGTGGGATATTAATCCAGTATGCAGTTCAAAAAGGAGGAATATTTCACAGTGGTGATGTAAGAAAACTCTGTGGATGGGGGTAAATGCGAGGATCGTTGAAAAAAAGGGAGAAGATAATATGAAGACAAAATGAACGCAATGATATTTATACTAGACAACAGACTCTCGATCATAGTTTGTATTATTCATATTTTTAAAACAATCCAAAACTTTTTTTTTATATTTCAAGTAGTTTTTATTTAGGCATTATCACAATCAATGTTCACAAGAAATGTGTAGTTTCTAAGGATGAAAAAAGATAAGCGAAAATTTTTTTTTTTTTGTCCTACTTAATAGTTTCTAAGGATGAAAAAAGATAAGCGAAAAATTTATTTTTTTTGTCCTACTTAACCATTACAATAGTTATTAGTTTCTTATTTAATATAACAAAATAATAAAAAAAATTAGATAATTTTTGAATGTTAGGAATTCCAGGCCTCCACCGTGGTTCGGATTTCACGTTAAACTGTAGGTCCTCCATTTCATCTCACAATCGTCCTACCATTACACATTAGTATAATGTGCGTATAACCCGAACTGGTAGTAAGACGCGGTGCTAATAATAATAATAATAATAATAATAATAATAATAATAATAATATAATTTAAACTTCTATTATATTCGTACTTATAGTCTAAACTACAGTTTAAACCCTAATAAAAAATACAGTTTTAAGTGTTTTAACCGCTCCAGTGGACGAATGGTTTAAGGTGTTACTATTGCAGTAGACTAAATGGCCGATGACTTGGAGATCTACGTTCAAATATCTGTCGGGTGTATTAAAGAGGGTTTTTACTAAATGTTTTTCAACTTTCCCTCCACGCAAATGCAGGTACACTTCTTAAAAATGTAACCTTATTAACCCTTAAAAGCAGTAGCATGATAAATATAAGCGTATAGCTCGAACAGATAATAAGACGCGGTGATAAAAATTAGGAGTGTTTAATAGTTTTAACTTTTTACTCTTAAGTCTAGGGACTAGCATCAATTGGTGTTTTCCACCCTCCTTCCAAGAGAGAGCTGAAAAAATACCTTAATTATATCCCTAAATTATACCAACCACATGAAACGATATATTAATTATTTATTTTATTTAGCATCGCTTCTTACTACACATTCGGGCTACACGCTTAAGAACTAATTACTCTAATGAATTAGGATTTGGGAAGGTTGAATTTAGAATATGTGAATCCGCACTTGCGTAAAGGGAGAGTAAAAAACCATTTAGGAAACTCGCCCTAGTTCATCAGACTGATATTTAAACTTTGATCTCTTCGTCCTTGGCAGTCTATCTCAACACGAAACTAGCGCGTTAGCTAACTATGACCCATAGGTGGATGAAACAATATAATTTATGTTGTTGATAGCTAGTATTTATAGACTTAGGCTACTTAGCCCTAAATATAACATGTTATATAATAAAGAAGTGGTGGGTTCTTTTTGTCTGTCATGAGTATTGCGTGATATCTACCATACGTAGCTATCGAACATTTTAAAAATTGGTGGCTCCTGTGCACCTTCAGGTTGGAATTTTAAAATTTCCAGTTACCTTTTACGTGGGCCGAGAACCATAAAACCACAGTCTCTTGTGGGCAACGTCTGGCACTTTATCACGTATTCAAGAAAGGGAATGAGTTTCAATCTTTCAGCAATATTTCTGAATCGCAACAATTACTATACCTAGAATATGTGATCACGTAGTCTAGAATGTCAGGCTCGCAGCATATGGGATTAATGATGACAGAGTGATTGATATTGGAATCTAGAAAGAAAGCAGTGGGAATTGTTTTTCAAACGTAAAATCGCTTTATAGCATTTGATTTAATGGTTGAGTTAGGTACAGAGAGGTTTGTTAGAATAAATTTACCCGCATCTAAAGGGAGAATAATATAAAAAAACAGGTGTGTTTGCCATTAATAGGGTGTATTCCAAATGTAATAAAGGCTTATATTATATTATAATAATTAAATGTAATATATTACATTATATTAATCATATGTAAAATGATGTATTGGGAAAATGCACCTGTATTGGTATTCAGGCAAAAACACATATTTGTCTATTTCTCCTCCAAGCTAATGTGGATGCATGTCCTTTAACAATCCTCCTCGTCCCTGGTTCAATGATTAAGGTATCAAAAATCCCTCATGTTTAAATACACGAACTAAAATTAATATAATTTCAAATGAAATTAACATCATATGTTTAGGAATAAGATATTCAAATAAAATTACGTAACTCTTACACTCATTTGAGTGAATTAGATCAATTTCTATCATTTGTATTTTAACAGCAAACAAATTAACCTAATTGAATGATTTTTTAAAAAAATATTTAACCTATAAAATATTTTCAAATAGGAATGTAGAGGTTTCAAAACTCAACTCTTTAAATTATTATTTTAGATTATTACGTTTAACGTTAGATTTGGGTGTAAGGAAAAGTAGGATATTTTAGGAGGGAAATGATTCGCTTTAAGGTGAAGAGAGAATGGGAGAATCATCCAGAAAGCGAGTGCACTGAGAGCATAGCCCCGTCCCCGCTATCAATTGCAGCAAAGTATCCCAATAGTCTTATACAGCAAGGAACCCATTAAGGGTAAATAAAGGCGATCTATATTTTAAATATAGAAAAAATCTAGTAGTTAAATGAATGTAATAACCGTTATTTCCCCTCTTCCCCTCATCCAATGTTGTAGACTAACCCGACGAAATTCATTTATTTAAATCCCAAGAAGGGACAGAATATTCCAAGCGCAACAAGACTTAGTTAAATTAATCAATGTTTTCTAACAATATTTTGAATGCATTAGAAACACTCATACCAAAATACAACAATACCGAACAAAATACTTATATTCAGAGGCTACCAAACAAATGCATTGCAAAAGATCTAAGAGATCTTGCTTTTGAACCTAAAAAAAAACTAAAAAATTACACAAGTAGACGAAACGTTTTCTGAAAAGAATAAATAAGTGTGTATATATATATATTATGTATGTATGTATGTATGTATGTATGTATGTATGTATGTATGTATGTATGTATGTATGTATGTATGTATGTATGTAAGATATGAATGAATGGAAAAGAAAACTAAGAGGTATATTTTTGAGGAAGTTTTTTTTCCTTTAAGAAAAAATCTATAAAAAAAGGGAAAATGGAATTGGGGGTTGTATAGAAAAGGGGGATGGTTTGAAAAAAGAACGTGGAAACCAGGCAAAAGAAGAACTGGTGTGGCAATTTTTCACGTGTCCACTGGATTTTTCACCCTGTTCAAAAGAAAGAGAGAGATACAAACACAGACTTGGGAAGCGAACTCTTTAAGAGGAGAAGGAGATAACTGTTACCGATCAAGAGAGAGAAAGAGAGAAAAGAGCCGAAAGGGATATAAGAGAAACCGGGATAGTATGGTGGGAAGGGTAAGTCTACAGAAGAGGAACGCACGGGAGCACAACGGAGGCGCATTAATAAAAATGTCAATGGTGTCGGTAGACTAATGTGTGTAATCAGTATCCTTACACTCACACATGCCGAATGAAGGAAGGGTGGTGGTGGGGTTTTAAGAAGGGGAGGGGGAGATGAGGATGGAATGAACCAGTGGTGAGCTGAAGTAAAAAAAAAAATCATCGCACACATCCTAGCATCGTGGTTTAAGTGAGAATCACACAGGACACAATGGTTTCACTGTGTGTGAGAAAAATATGTATTTTAATTCTTAGAAGAAGTTGTAAGGTCTATTCATTGATGATAGTGAATTACTTATAGACCCCAAGTCGTAATACTATAAGCCATTTATCTGTTTTGAAATAATTGTGTGAGAGATAAATTGGTCATCCTGTCTGGGTGTCTCACCTAAAAACGTTACAAGATGTCCAATATATTGTGTCCACTTCATGTCAGGATGGACAAAATAACTCTTTAAATTTTTTTTAACAAATACTATGGAACTTGATGTATGCATAGCTAAATTTATTTAAATAAAAGCTATGTATATGATTTAATAAATAATTTTTAAACTTTGTTGATAACACTTAAAACCACCTTCGCGCTATTAAATGACAAAAAAAGGAGAAATTTGTCTTTATGGTAAGACCCAAAATACAACCGAAAAAAAATCCTATCTACTTAAATTTTGGATCAACCGCTAATAGAGATATCATAAAGAGTGATCATCCCTAAAATTAGCCCCATTAAGGGTGGTATCAAGTAAATACCAGTGGTTTAAACTCAATAGAACCTATTTCTCCTTCAATTTTACCAGTGTTGCGCGTAATTAGGAGCTAACTTACTCAAACGATGAACTCTTCATCATAGACTCGAATAGCCAGCCTTCAAAATCCCAACCTACTACCAACCTTATCCTCTACCCATTTTATAAAACACAGGACGAAAAAGTAGTTATGTTTGCAATCATGGGGTTTTACATAATTACGATCTTTATTTCTACTTACATGTTCTATGCAGAGCTAGACAATTAAATTGTCACACTTAAATATCTCGAAAGCAAAACATTTAAGGAAAAAATAGTTTCACATAAGTTTTTTTAAGGATGAACTAGATCAGCAGTATGATGAACCCAGTCTTTCTTAACAAGCAATACAAGCGTCCTTTCCCTTCGTTGCAATGTGATAGGAGCGCCGTCTTGGCGTTGCATCGCGCCTTTAGGCATGCAGATTTTTGCAAAATTTGGCCACGCCAATGGAGTGTGAATTACTCGTTTGTGTAGTCCAATCAGTCATAGGGTGCTTCAAAACACGCGTCACAACATGGCCTGCGACGTTCTCTCGTTTGTTCTGCACGCTCTTCCATTTCCCTTCTTACCCATAGAGCATTATATATTCCCTCTTAGATTCTCTATCCAGACAATGTCCTCACATTCAACCTATTTGCAATCTCATCCAGCTCATGTTCTAAATCGTGAATTAATAATATTACTTTAAGACCAATAATGTGTATTCTGGATTATGATTTAGGTTAAATAAATAAAATACATTCTTTGAATACACATATATTTTTAAGATTAATAAACTAATAGAAAAAAGAGGATAATCTATCTTTAACTTGAACATTCATAATTTTTAATTCTCAAGATTGGTATTGGTGTTAAATAAATAATCAACCTTTTTAAAATATATATGAATAATTTCTTTAAGATAAATGTCCAAACCGCGTCTAGACCAAAAAGGTTGTCAGACCCTGTGCTAGGAAAAAAAAATCGAAGATAAATTATAAGATCGTGTTATGCAAGCACTCAAATAGTATTTCAATTTGTATTTGGTGCAGAATGTTATCACTTCACGATTTAATAAACTAGTGCTAGCCCACGTCAAGATATGTAAGTCTTCGTTGCGTTTGGATGAACAAAGTTTGTCACCGACCAGAGCAATCATTCCTCATTTGAGCCAGAATTTTGTTTATTCTGCTCATGAGTTTAATACAGGATGAAAATAATAATAATACTCATAAAATATTCTTACATCAGTAGGATAGAAAGAGGAGAATTAAGATCCACCTCAGTTCCGATCAAAATTTGGCCTCGAATTCCATGACAAGGAATAAATATCAAGTCAAAAAAATTAAATTGTTTCTTAAAACGTGCACTCAATGAGGTATTTCAAACCAATAAACTCTAATATCTTGAATAGCACAGAGGTATGAGTAATGATCATATTTCATAATGTTTTGGTATGGTCAGTAGCCCCATGGCTTCTTTAGTGCTGACTGACAGCTCACAGCTGACTTCTGACAGTCAACATTTATGTATACACCTAAATTGTGACCGTCAGAAGTGACAGCTGCTAAACACATGTTATTGAAGATTATATGGCTCGGCGTAGGGATACATAATTTGGTCTGGTAACTTTTCAAAGCTGTCAGTCGGCACCGAAGAAGCCATGAGGCTACTGTACAAGCTATTTAAATTGAATATTAATTTATCGATTTCTTTAAAGCACCAATCAACATAAAATAGAACTTAAATAACAAAGCCACGAGTATTTTCCCCGGTTCCCAGTTCAAACTTGAGCCAAATTTTCTTCCTTTTTTTTTCATATTTTGGTCCAGAAGGTATTAAATGAAATCTTACTTGATTCTTTTATTTGATGTATCCAAAAGCACAACACGGTGGCATAACTTCTATTGATGAGTAAAAATAAATCTATATTCACTAAACCACATCATCATAAAATACGTGTTTGCTTAAATAACCTTTGTGATAATGGTGATATTCTTTTAAATTCCAATACTAATAAACCCTACTAATAATAAACTTATTAAATAAATATTGAAGAGAACATGATTAACTAAGGTAAATTGTGTTAAATTCAGAATGTGCTAGAGTAAACAGTCAAATTAAATAATTTGAATACTTATAGTCCTATAATGCAGGTAGTGACAATTTTATTTACCTAAAATGATAATATGAATGAAGTATTAACACAATTTAATATTATTATATAGCAGTAATTGGTATAATGGTATAATAACAGCTAATTTAATGAGAACTAGATATTCAAACATGCTTGTCTGATTATAAATATGAAACATATTGGGAAAGTTCAATTTTAACTCAAATTGCTTTAATCTGTTAGATAATAAAACCTTTATAAATGCACTATAGGTTATGGTTAAAAGAGGGTACTGTAATATTTAAATTAATTTTAAAAGGTATTTTCTGAGTTCTTTATGCGGTTTTAGATATAAAATGTTGTTTTCCTTGAAAAGGTGTATAGTGTGACTTACCTCCTTTCTACCTTCATATGAAGGAAATAAATTAGATTATAGTCAACTTTACAATCAAAAGTGAAGAAAGTTGAATTTTATAAATGCCTAATCTGAGTTAAAATTAAACTAAGAAATTAAAAATTAGAAGTGGTTAAAAAATCTAGAAGTAGTTATATAAGTTAATAGAATAAAATTATAGTAACTTTGTCCTTGAATTGAATCATCAAAATCGTTGTCAAATTTACGTGTTTATGTAAATTCAGACTTTTTTGGTATTATCAACCAAACAATTCCAACAATGAGATCAAGGGACAGGTTTTCAAGTTGAAGGCCAACCAATGTTCAATATTTATAAGAAATTAATGACAAATGAAACTATACCCTTGAAACTTTTTTTTTAATTTCACTTATTCTTTTCCTCTCTTTGATATAATTTTTTTTTTTCCAGTGTTGAAGTAAGTCACGCCGCACTGAATTAGACGGATCGTCCTTCATGGTTCGGATCTCTCTACACTCTGAATACACCTGTCGTATGTTTCGGAAGATAAATCACATCTCATACAGAAAGACACGCACTGAGCACTAAACCAAAGACCTTCAGCCATGGCAGCCATCCAATAAATAGGGATCTGGATCGTTCTTGGCAAATATTGGAGATGTATTTGCGTATATTCTCACTTCTCTTGCGAGTCCTACAGGAAGAGTGATTCGTTTGGAGAGTAATTTATAGCACCGGTAAACTTTAAGTATTATGTACTATGTTTAACATGACATTTTTTACCTCAACATTAGTTAAATTTTCAATTTAATCATTAGTTTCACTTGTGTTTTGGGTGGTATGGGGGAATGTTATATAAATAATTTCAGTAGAAAATTCTTTTTAAGATCAACATATATCTTGGTCGAATACTTTTTATTCGACTAGCTAAAGTAACCGACGTTGACCCGGAAGTTTTTAATAAATTATGTCCGACACTTTAGCTCATTCGGTATTGTGTATGTTTACTGAGTTAAGGGTCTCGAGTTCAATTCCCAGAATGGGCAAACAATATATCATTGGTGAAATGTGTTTTTTTTTCTTTCACAGTGATGAATTAACAAATGGGGGCTTGATTTTGTGTATTTTAGAGATTTAAGTTAGTTTTTAAGTGGTGTAGTGATATAAACAGTCGGTTTAGAAAGTGTACGTTAGATATCCGGTACCTAGGATAAATTATAACTGACCAAAATATTGTATGATATAAAAACTTCAAAGATTATTATTTTAACTCGTCTTTCTTACAAGCCCAGCTTAGAATTCGAGTCATATACCATCAAACACGTGAAATAGTATCTTGAGGTATATTTGACCTTCACCTAAAGCACACTATTTCTTTTATTGTCTCGTAAAGAGGGTAGAGGTGTAATGGGAGGGGGGGGGGAGGACTTTCATACAGACAGACTATTTATTATATATTTAATGGGAACCTACCTATATTCGTCCCTTATCTGTGAAAAGTCCATGGGAGGTCCTTGTTATGTCACATAGCTTCACTTCCCATACACCATCTGGATGGATAGCCTACACACGCCAGATAAAAAAAAAGACACAGTTGAAAATAAGCAATCATCCATCAAGATGACACCTGTCGGTGTCCAATCACTTCACGCCACGCTACAACAGTATGGTTGAGCTGGAAAATAAATTGAATATAAAGATATAATATTTCATGGGAATGTGTGTATTTTAAATACTTAGATATTCTATATTCTTCGAAGGACAATTTTTCTTAAAACTTTATTTTAACAACAATCCTTCCACAGCTTGAAACTAAACACAATATACAGATATTCTATTTCACAGGAATGAGTGTATTTTTAAGGACTTTGATACTAAAATATATTTTTTTAAAGACGCACTATTTTTTTCTTTTAACAACTAGCTTTACAACGCGAAATTATAGAATAATATAAATGAGAAATACTATAGATAATAAAAGAATTTCTAAGGAATAAAGCATGCTAATACAATGAAATATAAAAAAACACTACAAAATCAAATAAGATTTATAATAAACAAATATAAGAAATAATGTATACCAATTAATAGTGTATACCCTATCAGATGGTATATTATAGTTTAGAATTAAATCATCAAAAGGATATTATTGATTAAACTACTTTTAAACTATTTTTTCTCAAAAAATAAGTATACACTGCTATTTATCATTCGTCGCTATCACTCTAAGGATATCCATTTTGAATAAAATACTTACGTTTTTAAAAATGTTTCATATCTTAAAAAAAATCAGTTATAAGTAAACTATACTTAATCTTAGAGCTGGTGTTTAAAAATCATGACTTCCTCGAGGTAGGCTCGTGTAGAATTTAACCATGAATTTTTAAACCGATTTATAAATTCAGCTAAGGCTAAAGCCTCTAGTACAACCAGAGCTAAGTACATACTACATATTTGAGGGGCAGACAGAACTGTTAAACCTAATTGAGTTCAGACGAGTATAAAACGTAATATTCGTCATTAATAATAATTCCAAATTGTTTATTATAAAAAAGACCTATCAATACTATTAGTATTTGGTGTTCTGTCTTACAACCTTCTGTCACTTAGACCACCAATGCGCCCTGTCCTCTGCCTCCTCCTTCAGCACCCAGAGTTTTCTTCTTTCCTTCATGTCATCTAATATTTAAATCTTCCTTCTTCCTAAGCTCCTCTTTCCCTCAACCTATCCTTCCATGTGGTCGTGCAGATTATAAGAAAGTAAAAAAATCTCCTTAGTCCAAAGCAAGGATACATTATATTTCAAATATTATTTGTTCATGCAACTAAAATATTTTAAATTTATTTTCATCATTTATTATGCAAAATCAATAGCTTTTATTTGATTAAATTTTTAAAAGTAATTAACTCAATTAATGTTAGATATGCAATCAAAGCTGAAATGCTCAAGGCTTAGCTTAAAACACTATTCTAGCAAAAAAGTATTTTTTCAATTCCAAAGAACTCACATAATATGACTAGAGATTTTGGTTTCAATCTTGGTATGGTTAAATCAAAGGAAATTTATATTTGGAAATTTTATTCCTGCCTATTTTATTCCATCCACTTCCAAACTTAATTATGTTGTACTGTACTAACATTAATATTCCTTACTCCGCTTCTTTTAATTAATGTTAGCTTCGATCTGATTGAGCAATATTATCTAGAACATTAAAAACGGTAATATTCAAAATGTTTGTATTTAGTTTTACAAGAAGTGACTTATATACAGTTTGAAATATTTTATTGTATTTCATTTATATCTAAGTCTATAAATGAAGAGTTGGTCACGAGCGTTGTGTAATGTTTACTGCATGCAGAGCTCTGAAATTAAAAATCAGTTGCCCCTGTGTACAAAAACATGCCCCTCGAAGCCGGAATTTTAAAATTTCTAAATAAAATCAAGATTATTTTTTTCTGACTTTTTCAAGCAAACAAAGTCATGGCCAGGGGTAACCACCCAATGTATTGCGTGTTTACCACGAGCAATACCGGATACTTCTGCTAGTGTCAAATAAGACAAAAATATACCAATACATTTTCTTATAATAAATTTGTTCCTATATTGAAGAATTGAAAATTTGTTTTTAGCAAATTTATTTAAAATCATAGTATTTAAATTATATTGTGCTCAAACTAAAGTAAAACATCAGTCAGTACCATAAGAGAAAGTAAAACCACTAATATATTTCTGAAAATTGAAAAATGACACCTGGACACGGAAATCGAACCCGGGACTCGTGTCCAAGTGTCATTTTTCAATTTCCACAATACGATATCTGTGTTGAGTGATCCCTCACTAAATGCATACTTAATAGCTTCGGCTATTTGATTCTTAAAACCACTATTAGTTTTTTAAAATATGTAAAATAACATTTCTATATAAAATATGAAAACGTTTGAATTCATTTTTTTTTTCTAGTTTGTATTAGAAATTCAAATCGCAAGCTCTCTCGCACACACGCCCTACCTAATATTACGCATCGTCTATCTATAGTACTATACGACGCCCGACGCCTATCCTCATTTGCAATTCAGACGCCATATTCCACAACATACATCCCCCTTTGCCCCTTTCCCTATCTCTCTATTTCTCTCTCTCGATACTCAGACGTCAAAGTTTTCGAAAAGCGGCCGTCACCAAAACACACACACACACACAAAAGTGTCCGAAACTGGAAACTCGCAGCGGATTTCAATGGATTTACATAGTAATCATACTGGGTTGGGTGTTGGCAACGCTGAATTCCCCTATCTTATTAGAGGGATGACAACCCCTGTGAGACTTGGAGGTTGAGCGTTCGGGGGTGGCGGTGGTGGGTTGGTTGGAGGAGGGGGGAAGGAAGCAAGGGGTAAGGGATGTGCTACCCAGCTGAATACTAATCAAACTTCAGCTAGGAGTCCACCAACATCCACAACTTACAATATCAATCTTGTTGTGGAAAGAAGAGTGGATTAACTACATTTGTGTTTAATTTCTCTCTGGCTGTTCTCATCGTCGACAAGGTAGAGATTAAAAATAAAGGCCTTTGGATCTAGATTGATATTAGAGGGCTTATAATTATTTAATATTTTTACATAAATTATAAGCCCAGCTATCCCCAAAATATTTAAATATTGCTAGCAAATTTGTGTGTCTAAATGTCTATAAATATTAATGCTATGTTAGAAATATTAAACATTAATTTTAAATATATATATTTTTTTTTGTTTCAAATGATTATTGGCTTATATAAATTTTAGCTTCTTGGTAGTTTCGTTCTTTACCGATTGTTAAGAAAATTATTAAAACATTTCAAAGGGTCAGAAGGTCAAAATAGAAAAGGACAAATAATAGATACGAAAGATAACAGATTTAACGTTGAATGTGACTTAAGTAATTAAAAGTAGTTAATAAGATTTGACCCAGTATTTACTATATTTACTATTAAGCAAATGGAGAGTTAAATAATATTTCTTAGCTCACAACATTAAAAATTAACTCGAATCTGTAGATTTAACCACTAGATATTTATTATAAATTATAAAATGTTCAATAAGGTAATTATGACCATACATAAATCATTTATTAATTTTCTTGCTATTAAACTTTATTCTTCAAATCAAATCAGCTTTTGTACTTAGTAATCACAATTTTTAATTTCATTGGAAGAAGATTTTATAAATTATTACAAATAAAAACTTTAGATAAAAATTATTATAATATCCGCTTCAATGGTCGCATGGTCTAAGGCAGGGATCGCCCAATTATATTTGATGGAGGTCCGTTTTAAAAACTCGAGACACTTCCGCGGTCCGGCAAAACTTTTAACATTGAACTTTCCTTTTAGATATTTTACTTATTTATTATAACTGGCCTTCCGTGTCCCCTACTGCCCACCATCGAAATAGCATCATTTCTTCTGTATATCGCTATCTCGTCAAGGTCCTTAAAAATGTATCTGTTGTCCGCCATTTGGTGATTACATGGTCTAAGGCATCATTTCGCAAAAGCTTGGCCTTCCGATGATGGGAAGATTAAGGTAAGAATCCCGGTCGGGTGTAGGGCCTAATGAGGTTGGTTTTTCCTAAATTGTAATGTAGAATTCTGACAGGGAAAAGGACCTTTCTGACCACCCATACTATCATAAACAGGGTATAATTTAATTGGGATGCACATAGTCCCTTTTTGCTTTATTGTTCAACTGACCAAGTTGAAAACAAGAATTATGACCACTAAGACTGCTAGAAACAATTCCCTTCGACTCTATCAACTTAATCACGGTTAGTGGGTATAGGGAATGATCTCTTTATAAAGTTTTTTTTATTAAGTAAAGAGTTTTTTTTCAATAAAAAAAACACTACACTTTTAACATTGAAAAAACACCATTAAGTTAACCTGGTAGAGTAAAATAATGTTTTAGATTGATAAGTAAAAAAATTCTATGTTTTTAATCTAGTTATCCTTACAACTTCAGATGTAATTTATTTTGTAATTAATTTATGTAGGTAATTATGTGAAAAAAAACTTAAAAGTGCATATATATGTGTGGATAATTTACACCGATGGAGTAGTTTCTTAAATACGTCAAGCAGGTTTAATGTAGTACTAGTTTATTTACGGATTTAAGCGTAATGTTAGTTCAAATTTATTTATTTTGGGCTTCATTTGAGAGAAATAATGCAATCCCTTACAATTAATTAAATTTTTGCATTTACCATATTGAACATTACATACATTATACAAATAAGGACATTTTAGGTAAAATTTACTCTTCATATTACATTGTAAAACTTAGACAAATAGGAAAATTAGATCATTATTAAAGGAAATAAATGGTTTAAAAACTGATTCTTGGAAGAAAATGTATATACTTAAAATATCATAGGCGAAATAAGTACACTGGAATAGGAGGGCTTAGTTTAAAAATGCGACAGGAAAAAGAATATATTTATACAAGGGTAGGAATAACTTAAAAGAAAAAGAAAGGTAAAGAAAAAAAAAATGCGCATCTTGTGTAAGAAGAGAAGAGAGATGCCACTCAAGTAGAAAGCAATATTAATGCGCATTTCGAGTCATGAATAATAAAACAACATCTTTGTACTTTGCATAACAAACACCTTCACAGAAATATTTTAAGTACAAAGACTATTAAAAATAAAAATATCTAAAATACATTTTATTATTCTGTTGCAGATAGTCCGAACGTGCTGTAAGACTTATGGGATCTAACTTTATTTTAAAGCATTAAATTTGCATTGGTGGCTACGCGGACTAAATGTTAGATTCATAAGTCTGGCCTACCAGTGATGTAGACGTTTCTAACTTTCTTAACACTCGAATTTGGATACATTCTTTCTAAATGCTACATTCCTAATACCTATAGGCCTACCCCATCTGAGTTTGTTATTATTTTTCATCGCGTCCGACTACCCATTTTGGTTGTAGGAACTAAATACGTTAATTTGTTAGGGATGAGAAAGGTAAAATTTAGAGGAATCTCACATGAATTTGCGTTGAGGTAGAATGTAAAACCATTTAGGAAAAAAAACTACCAGGATTCATTGACTTACACCTCAGACCATGCAATCATCAGTGTAGGTGCAATAAAATAAAATTTAAAGTCATATTTGAAAAAAAAAATTAACCTAATTCTTCCAATTATTATTAGTCATAAAATCTTCATTTCACTTACAAAAACTTACAGTTTTGTTTTTGAAATTATGATTTGCTGTTTGCGTGTTAACGAGAGAAAATATGTTGAAAATAAAACGAAGCAAAAAAAAATTTTCATCATTTTTTCTTTTCTTTTGGTTTTGTTTTAGTCGTCGCTGTACTGTGAAGATGGCTTGCGTGTTTTATAACCAAAGAAACAAACACAAAACACGCTCCAACCCAGCTCAGTGCACGTGGTGATCAAACACAGACACACACAACACACAAGCACTAAAAAAAACACAGCAGATTACCGTCCAAGGAAGAAGAAAATGGAACATTATTTTTTTATTCAAATTTGTAAAAATATTTTTGAGCCCAAATTTTGCGATTGATAAATTCAATAGTATGAAGTTAATTAAATTTCAATGAATAAATTAAAATTCAATTGAACTATACATGATTATTTTTGTATTAAATTAATGGTGATGATTTTAGATAATTTAAGTGATATCAACTCATGAAGTTAATTTTTGCTGTAAATGAACTATTATTTATTTATGATATTTATCGTGTATTTATCGTGTATTTTCGTTACCGACAGATTGTATCAGCGCACGCGAATTTCCCCGAGCAAGAGCGAAAGGGCCTACTTATTTTGCCTGTAAAGGTAATTTCACATAATTTCTAGGTTTCTTTTACATGCCAAAATCGACATGGGACCGACGGCTTTGCTGCCCCTCCGTATAAAAGTGTTCTACGGATTTTTATCGCTCAAGAAAAATCAGTCGACCTCAGCCGGATTTGAACCCACGAACATCTGGTCCTGAAGCGAGCACTTCACCAACAGGTCACCGAGGTCAACACATACTATGTAAAGTATATTTTTATTCATAATAAAGGAGTGTGATATTTTAGGCGATAGGAAGTATTGGACGGGGATGTAAGTGTGAAGAATTTTCACGTAAGGGACCCTGCTAATAGTTTATAAAAGCAGCCATTTCTCAAAAAATTGCAGAAATATGTTAAACTGTTATTAACACCGCGTCTTACTACCCGTTCGGGTTATACACACTTACTCTAATGTGTAGTGGTAGGGTAATCATGAGATGAAATGAAGGACCTACAGTTTAACGTGGAATCCGAACCACGGTGGAGGCCTGGCATTCCTCACATTCACAAGATGTCTTGTCAGAGGTGAAGGAAGGGTTTGGTAATCAGATAAATTTTTGCCGGGACCGAGGATTGAACCCCAGCCACCAGCATAGAAGTCTGACACCTTACCCCTAGACCGCCAGGTCACCCAATGTTGAACGGTTAAAACGTAAGAATCAAATAATAGGAATAAAAATCCAAGATTATCAGAAGGTTGTGAAAACCAGCAAATATGAAAAATACAAAAAACAAAGAAAAAATATATAATTATAATTGTTTAACATTATTACTTTTTATTTCTTAATTTTTTATATAAAAAAATTTGACTAGTGTAAAATTAAATATATTACGAATCGAAAAGTATCCAATAATATTAAAAAAACTTTTGGTTATAATGTGTAATTTCATAGTTTAATATGTTTTGCTCCCATAGGCCCACTGTCTTATTGCACTTTTTTTTTAAATAACTGCGTCTTACTACCCGTTTGAGCTATACGGTTATGTAATAATTACTCTGGTGGTTTTATAAGTTACGAAATTATATTTATAGAGAGTTTACCCGTATTTGCGTGGAGGGAGACTAAAAAAACTATTCAGGTTTAATCTCCCTCAGTACACTCGACCGAGATTCGAATCTTGATGTCCCCATCATCAGCCTCTAGCCTACTGCGATGGTAGCGCACTAAACAACGTGGTCACCGCATCGGATTTTCGCGCTATTGATTAATGATTTATGATTTAGTATTTTCATAATTTATGTGTCACTAAGCATAATTCATAAAAAAAAATCTTATTTAGAAGACGTCTAAATTTTCTTTACTTCCCGACTATTTTTGTTGAACTTTTTTACTCTCTATTTCTATTTTTTACATTATAACAACTATATATGTTTATACATAATCCTTTGTAGTTTTATCGCTAGTCTACGATCTCATGTTAAGATCATTAAAAGCCACACATAGTACGATAAAACAAAAGCCAAGACGATGAAAGAAATATTACTTTTCATGACCAAACAGAAGTTGAACAGGTTTCAAATAAATGAGCAAGTTGTTATAAATCATTCGAACAAGTTTTTGGTCTCTTGTCTTAACCAATATGTAAATCTAGAAGGTACAATCCTTTCACGATAGCTAAGGTTATTCTTACAGTTGAGCATCTATACAATCTATAATTTAATTTTCATAGGAAGGCCCTTATCTGGCAGCTAGGAAAGTTACTAGATATACTTTCATGTATTTATACGTCAAAAATTTTATCTCCAGCTGTCATTTATATATAGTTATTTAATACCTAAAAATTCACTGTAAAAATAGTAAATATTATCAATTTCGGCCACCAAAAATATGTATGGATTTTCTAAAAGGTAATTTATAAGACAATTAGAATATTTGAACGGCTTGCAAACATAAAATAGCTTAGCGAAGTGAAAAAAAATTCTTTGGAAGAAGATAAGTTACCGTAAACAAATAATAGCCGTCTACGTATCTTCTTAATAAAAATACCTGCTAATTAGATTACTTTCATTTATTTCAAATTATTCATTGAAAATAAAAATTTAGTAAGTTATTATTCGACCGAAACCAGAATGACTACGCTTATAAAATATAAAATGAAAATAAGTTATTACATTTAATTATAGTTTTTGAGACTAAACCCCAAATATAAGAATAATTTTAAAGTAAATTTAAATTTGTTTTCTATAAACTATAACTTTGATTATTTTTGAGGTGAGGATCAGAGGCAGCAATTAAATTTAACGTTTTTTTTAATAGTCATAAACCCTTTTATTTTCAAATGTATTAACTCACTTTCAATATTCCCTACTTTTATTTTAGTTCCTAATATCCACAAAATACCATCGATAAATAGATTCTGACCAAACTTTATTTTATGAAGTTAGTGTTGTATGACCGTTCAATAATACGCTGACAAAGCTTATTAAAAGTTTTGTAAATTTTTGTTAATCATATTTGCAACTCCAAAATCAATTAAAATAACTATTGAATAGTTAGCCAATTTAAATAATCTTTCAAAAATTAAATTACATTTGATTACCAGGCAAAAATACTTTGTAATAGACACCTACATATTTTTTAAATTTAGACTAGTATTCAGTTCACTAACCCCATTGCTATTTCCGGCCCGATCGATGGGATAGGAAAAAGGAAATGCACCCATATTAGCATGAAGAGGATATGAAATCAAACGTGTGAAATTAAAATCTGCCCCCATATTTGGAAATTTCGACCTCCCCATCACCATAAATTACAGACTACTGAAATTTTGACTCCTTGGGCTTCATGACCACCATTGAATGTTTATATTGAGGCAAGGGTCATAGCCATACAAAATGTATAAACTATGGAATATATCCCTTTTAATACGACAATATATCGTATAAAGTTGCCCTTATCAGCTGAAGACTGTAATTAACGCCACCGTGAGGATAATTGACAAAGACGCACCTACGCCCACCAATATACGAATGGGGGGCGGGGGGGTACCAACCTCAAAACTCAAAATGACAACCTCTTCTTACATCTCATATGACCACTCTTACTTATAAAGCTCGCCCTTGCTATTCATTTCACTTGACATGCTTTTCAGGGAACTCCGACCCCATAAATCTTCAAAGTTTCCCCCCACCTCTTTCTCATCCTCTAACCCCCCCTTCCCTCCTTTTCCACTCAAACCAACCCAACCCACCCTTGCCAACGTTGCTAGTCTCCTTCCTGTATTTTCTTTTCATTCTTTATTTCTTTTTTTTTCCCTTCCTTAGACTCCTGTACGAGTAGAATACTGTTTAGCAACTAGGAAGAGAGATAGTGGGGTCTAAGGGGGGAGGGGGAGTGTCTCTCCTGTTCTTCAGTCACACCATGTCCCAAGACTTCTTCCTGTGTGCATGCAAGTATGTCTCTATGGTGGTCCTTTCCCTCGTATTATGCTTAAAATTAGTCCCGCTTCCTTAAAAAAAATCCATTGATTTGTCTCAGCCTGGCTCTACGGGTGTTAAACAACCATACTTAAAGTCTAAATACTGAAGGCTTTTAAAAACACAAGATTGGTTTGACATCAATAAAGACCTAAGTCATTGTCACAATGGATCGAAGGTAAAAGAGTTTTTGAAGAAAATGGTCCAGCATGTACATAGCACCATCTTTATCTTAAAAATTCAATTTATAATATATTTAACCGAAAGTATTATTAAACTTTATAAAAAACCAATGAAAGGAATGCAAATATTAAGCTTGACAATGTGTTTATCAGGGGAATCAATTATTTTCGTGGAAATTTTTACGTCCCAAATCGAAAGGCATAGTTATGTTAATATAATAACTGGGAAACTTTCGTTTTATACCACATTGATAAAGTTATAGACTGGTGCATGTGTCTTCATCCTCATATATCATTTTACGAAATTGAATATATACAAATTAGTTTTGAAAATATTTCAAAACGAAATTATAGCTCACTCAAACTTGATCAGTTATGTTTAGCTTTTCATTGACTTAAGTAAAATATCGTTGAATTTTCAAAATACTATATTTTTTTTATCATTTATCAATAAAAGATAAAAGACAACATCAATGGTAGAATGGTCTAAGGCACCGGTGGGCAGCATTTTTATTTTAATGTAGTCAAAGGTGTGGAGATTGAGAAGTGGAATTTGCCACTCCATGCCAAAAATTGAGAAATTAAGAATTCTCAATCGAAACATTTAAAACAAGACACGCTGTTTGAGCAAGTTTATTAAAAACATGTGCACTTTAACTATTCAGAACTGTCACAGGTACAAATGTAAATGGTTCAAATTGAAAATTTACTACAATTTAATGTGAAATGTAACAATCCTTTTGTTATAATCTGTAACAGGCACACGCTGTCAGGCAAATGTTTATTTTATTTTGAGATCTCAGGGTGGGGGGGGGAGGGGAACGGATTTATAAATGGTTTTCCAATCTTCCTCAACGCAAATTTGGGTACACTTCCTTCAATCCTCCTTCTCTCTTGGCACGTCAGTATACAATTAGTATATATATGGGTATAACTCAAGCGGGTAATAAGATGCGGCGCTAAAAAATATATAGGGCAAGTCACAAATAAATCATCCCAAAAATGTAAATAATAAGTTTATCTAGTCATTGTGTGATAGTCTAGCAAAATGTTCACTCAATGGAAATTATTTTTAGTAAAGCTATAATCAAATCGAATGTGTCAGAAGATTAAAATATGATATTGCAGATACTTCATCATTTCTCACTACAACATTTACTATCTTAATTTGATTCTAATTGGTATAATTTTCCAAAGAGGTAAGTATTTTACATTTTGTATTTTGGGTATGTATATATTAAAATGACAAAACTACGAGATTGCTTTAACTTGTTTTGTTATTATTACAAAGGTGGTTGTTTGAATTATTCATTAGTGAAATATAGTTTAACATAGAAATAATAATTCAGGTTTTTCATTGGTTTTTTATGTACTATTTCAATATAGGCCCTATTTAAAATTCTCTGTCTTACCTACCTAAACAATTTCTACCAAAGAAATAAGAAGATTAAAACGAAATAAAAAAATACCAGATTCCACACCTTGGCATGAGGGAATTCAATAAAATAAAACCAATAGAAATAGAGCTAAACGGTGATTTAATCCCATCCTACCGAGTCAGATCTCGTTACAGTAGGCCTACCCACGTGACTAGCTCAGCCAGATTGACCAATAATCTTAAAACAATATAATTTTAGTTTAGTAAATACATTTTCTGTTCCGATTAGACAAAACAATATCCTTACAACTTGTTTGATAATAAAATACAACTTCCATAACTACTGACCCCACAAAACAGATGCCCAAAACAAACATTTCCCTTGAAACAAATCACAACTAGAAGTAACAAAATATCATCCCTTACCAAGTAAATAACACTCTCCCAAATATTATCCCCCTCTCCCTCCCCTTATCCATCCGAAGGATCCATGATATCCAGAAACTATCCCTTTCCTCCCTATTTTCTCCGCCGTACTCCCTGCTCCCGGAAAGTGATTAGGTAGCTCGTCAGAAGAAGTTCTAGAGAGGAAGGCGACGAGGAGAAATAGCGGAAAAGACTTGAAAGTGAGATGAAGGAGGGACAGGGGGAAGGACAGCGTCCTTAATGGATGCCCAGGACCCCCCCCCCTCCTCTTTGATCGATCTTAACGCCAAGTTACTCCAAAAACATTTCGTAACTTCCTCCTACTCAAACCCCCTTTTTCACAAGAGTACAATTTTTTTTTCGTTGAAGCTTTCTCGTCTTCTCCCTTTTTCCATTTGCCTGCTTAAAAGTATAAAGAATAAAGAGTAAAAGTGCGTCGGTATTTTTCTTTCATACAAGAAGACGTCTTCTAGTTTGGAGTCCACTAATGTTCCTTGATCTCTACTGAAGAAATTTCCACAAAAACACGAACTGTACTCCCCCCAGCCCCCCAATACCCTCGACCCTACACTCTCCCTGTGCACAAAAGTCATCATTATGGCGGCGGGTTTTTTTTTGGTCAAAGACTTGTTCACATGTTTTGCTATAAAGATCGAGTGAGTCTAATCGAGATATCGAGAAAGGGCGTGTCTACTCCATGAGAGACATTGGACTACATACAGTTCTAGTTTATTATTATTATTTATTCGGGAATTTCTCATTTTACAGTTGTTAGTAATACAAATTATAGCTGGTTAAGCTTTAATATGTATTTAATTGTGTTAGCAATGATCTTGGAAGGCAGATGGGGTAAATGAAGGTACTAATTAGATCGAATGTAAACCTTATCAACAAACCAATTAAAAATATTTTTATCTAGTTTTAGATCATCTTTATTCTTTTCTTTTTAATTTCTATTTCAAACTGTTGATTTCAATATAGAAGAGCTAGAATCTTTCCCAAAGACAACGAAGGCCTAGCTATCTTGACCACGGTCGACACCCTATTTGAATAATAATATCGCAATTACAACCACTCATTACTTCATAACAGGGCAATGTTTTTGTGTTGGTGTTTCCCTAAATGTGGGACGCTTAACCCTAGGGTTACGCGAAGGATTTCAGGCGATACGCGACCAACAACTAAGTTATATTAATAAAGAAAATATATTTTTTATAATGGTAAATCTGATGAAAAAATTTACACAGATTTTTAAATAATGCAATGGACTTTAATAAGGTTTTCTTTACCTCTGTCATGGCATTGTTTAGATTACCATTAAATTTGTATTAAAAATTTAAAACGTTGGTTTATATATTTACCAGATGGAAGGTACTTGTTTATATTTTTATAATGAAGAGATGAGAGGGGCATTTTAGTTAGGCTGTGGCCCCCCCAAAAGAGGTCTGTGATTGGTGAAATTTAGGGAAACAATGTTCACCTTAGTAATCTTGTTTTATACCAGTCTGAAAAATTATTTTAAAACGTTCTATATTCATAATCTTTAAACGATGTTTTATGTAATATGCAAAGTGAGCTATAGTGACCTATATTTTTTTTAAATATCAGAACACTTTCAAGGTGTATTAATTCTAGATTAAATTTTTAGTGACTTTTTACTGTCAGAAAAAAACCCTAATTATTTTGAACCAACTATACCTGTTAAAGACTTGAACCAACTATACCTGTTAAAGACTTGAAGTATATGCCCGTTGTATTTTTAAGGACACTTTTTAAGTGAAGTTGAAACCAAACTTGAATCACATACTACAAACTCGAAGTTGAAATAAAAAATAAGGTTTTGGTTGTTGTTGAAGAACCCTTTTTTAATTTTCTAACCATCCGTTAAAAAAAATTAATGTATCTATGTAGGTATTGAAAAAGGCAAAGCACATTATATGCTTTTATACTGACATATCTGGATATATATATATATATATATATATATATATATATATTTATATATATATATATATACGGTATGGGTATCATTTCCTCACTAGTCTGCTTAATATACTATTTAGTAAATGGAAGGTACAGGCGAAAAGGAAAGTCACACTTTTATGCCATCTGTTGGTCAAACAAGATTACTTTTTAATGCACTTAGAATATGGTTAAATAGGTTTTTTTCATATTTAGATTAATTAAAATATTACTGATCTAAAATATATTATATGTTGAAATATGTAATACCTAGGAAGATATTTCAAGCCTGTATACCGAAGTTTTACTCTATTTTCAAAATGTTTTGAAGTTGCAAGTGATATTTTGTATTTTGAAGTTGAACCGTAGGATATTTGAACTTTTGACTTCTTCAAAGCTTCGCACATCCCTAATTAAAAGTATAGGTAGCTTCTAACAAATGCAAATTTGTTAAATGCTTCTGCTAGGTCTATAGATATTTTTTTATCTCTAAAACACAACCAACTCAAATTCTTAAACGGTATATATTCTATTTTTTTTATTTGGAGGGTGAAAGCTGGAATCTGTAATAAGATTAATATTCATATCTTTAAAATTAGAATAATTAATAAATAACATATTTAGATGAAAAAAGTAATATAAATAAATCTACAGATGATATTATAGTTTCTCAAAATCAATAAAAAAAAGGCCTTTCCTCCCACTAAAACTTTCCCATATGGATTATTTGTAATGTTCTTATCCTTTTGAAAGAAATATAAAATGCATCTACTATTAAATTACATAAAATAATACGTACTACAACAGCTACACACAACAATATATTAACTCTAACAAGTTTTTACTGCTAGAAATTAGTCGTCCAAGCTAAAATTCTTATCTCATCTACAACCTATGACAAAATTAAAAACTATATTTGAAAAAAAAAATTACACATATATAGCA